>JAYMFX010006009.1:0-10443 GCA_036784945.1 Monocelis spectator
AATGATAAAAGCTTCAACGGATGGATTTTTAATGACCCGTTGATCGATATTATTGTTTCTATAAGTAGTATAGAGTGAACTAGTAATGTAAAAAATCATTCCAATCATTAAAAACAATCTTGAAACCAAATTCAGTAAATGGAAATCATCAACGGATTTTAGTATCATCCAATCCGAGCTGTGTTTGGTATTCAACCAACATTCTAGCAGCTGGCTACTATAGCCGCATGATCAGAATGTTACATTATAAATCTCGGAATGCTGTTATCCGCATTCGATATTGTTAAATAAATGTTTAGAAGAAACTGTTCTGGAAATTGACAGATTTGTAAATAATTGAAGACATGAATGCAATAATGAACTTACTAGAGGATGAGCTCCTTGGGAAGATTGGTATTGATACAAACATCTTCATCGGTGCGGTATCGCATAGCCTGAATCAATTTCAGTGAAAAATATTTCTCAGACAAATAATTTCATCATTAGATGGATATAAATAAATAAAAAATTACTTAATTTTTATCAATAAATTCACAATCATAACTTTCTAATATTTTCCATTTAAGCATTTTAGAAAGTGGAAATACAATAAGTATCTCTCATTTACAAAATCCAATTTTACATTTTAAAATTTTCCTAAAATGTAGAGGACAATCTAATCTATTTTTCCTTAATTTTTATAAAGTTCCCTATAACTAATTTTTATCGGCCCAAAAGTGCCAAAAGAGAAAGTTAACTTATACCCAAAAACGAAATGAAATGTAATCAGTTAGCTTAAATAAAGAAAACTAAGAGATCTGCTAACAAATCTTCTAAAAGGTTTCTACAGAAATTAGACTGTCCGAAGTCTGTTCCACTTATCATTTTCACTTATAATCTTATCTTATGATAGGGTGATAATATACGAAAATATAAGTGAAAATTTATAATAATTCAGTTTAATAACTCACAGATTGCTGATTCTTATAGGAAACACCATTTTTCAAATTAACATGGCCATTAGCATGGCCATTAGTGTGATGACCTTGCTGCATGGTTGACCTGAAATATACAAATGTTTCTATTGTTAAATATAGTGTCATAATGCTCCAACAGTTGGTATTCATATATTCAATATTACTCTATTAGTAGCTTCTTGACAGGAAAATATGTGATGATAAAGATTTTCCCAAAAGTTACATTAAGGGCCGATTCAGATATTCAGAACGGCTTCATTGTTCATATAAATATAAAAATAAACAATTATAAATTATATGTGTATGTAACATGAGTATGTATCAGGTTCATTTTAGATGTTTCATTTCAATTATAATATTTATCATCCAATATGTAGCTACTATTGGAAAGTAATTACATCTTTATATACCAAGGAAGATATTCAAAAGATACATAGACATATATAGATGTTTGTAATACTATATTGACATTCAACATCTTTGCCCTTCTTTCCTATAGCACCTGTTGATTTCCAAGTAGAAGTTAAAGAAACTTGAATTTCTTTATAGTACCTTTCAAACAATATATAAGAGACCATTGATTTGTCAATGATTATACATAGAAAAATCATCTTTCTTAAAATTCTCCCCAGTTCTAAAAGATCGCCCCATCTCAAAGGGGGTTTGTTTGCACAGGCTATGGGCCTGAATTATAAGACATTCTTAAAATATACCACATTCATTTCAGCAAATTTAATTTTTATAAACAGAATGAATAAATTTTCTTATTTAAAACTCATTTAACTGCTTCTTGCCAACCAATTCAGTATGAAATTCTGAGATAAAAATTTGGTAGAGCTTTTTAAAGACACTTATAAATGTTTATTTAATATTTTTGTAGATAAATTTATTTGAAAAAGCTTAGGAATAATCACTATGTATTGATTTATTTACTGTAAGATACCTTGTAGGATTCAGATTTAGAGGCATTCAATCTTAATCCCTCGGATATCCCATACCACATAACAAAATATCTGAAACTGTTTCCTCTCATACTGAGAAATATTAGAAAACATTATTGCATGAAAATATTTATGATCTAATTTAAGGATAATAAGTTTTAAATATATTTTCCATATAAAAACTATTATTAATATATAATTTAATTAAAAAATTATATTTTAACAATTAAAGCAAATAATAATCAATTATCTTATTTTTATTTAATATTCATTTAAATCTCAGTATGACTAGCAATTACAATTCCTCCAGAATACTAAAATCTTCTGTAAGAAATAACAGCTAACAGAATTAATTCTAAATTTTAAGTGAAACAATAAGGCATAAAAATGCTTTTATAGTGTTAATTATTTTATTTAAAAATAAGTGACTATAAAAAACTTTTAAGATAGTATTTCTCACTATAAAAACCATACTTAATCAAAGTAACTATAAAGAAATGTTTCGAAATTATTAAAATGAAATCTTGAAAACTTTTCAGTAATTGATATGATGACATTTCTATGTCCAATTCAATTAGCATTCATATTATTTAAGAGATTAATTATAAAATGAATTTATAATATCAATATGCAATAATAAGCCATTAATTTTAGAGTGATTTACACAAAACCCTTTTAAGATATAAAAATAAATAGTTAAAAATGGTTGTACCCCGATCAGCTGTAAATTTTAAAAACGAAACTTCAATTTAAATTTCCCAAAAACATTCAATATCCTCATTAGTGAAAATTTCATAAGAAAACATTCAATCACGATTAGAAGACCAATATAAAATCATCGAAACTTGTGTTCAGATAGAACAGGCAATGAGAATAATAAGCATAAATTTTTTTATAGAATCTTTTAAAGCCATTATTGATCGAACTTATTGAATGACTTGCTCTGCCTCACTAAATTCTAATAGAACTAAATTCACTTCCTTACACATTTCATATAATATAACAGTTGGCAAGATTCTAATCCTTACCTAATATCTCATACTTAGGTAAGATAAAAAATAATGTTAGGAAACTGAAATTAGTATAATAAATACAGATATTAACTCATTTTTCATCAATTAAAATCATAGAAGACTGTTTGTTTCTCCGCACTGCGAGAGTCTATTTCGATGATTAAAATATTATTATAACTTCCTTGAGATTGATTATATATTAATAAGAAAGCTATTTTTTTTTATTTGCTGAGCTTAAGACGGACCATTGATGAAAAACTGAAAACTATTGAAAAACGATATCGTCAATCGTTTTAGCATTTTCAGTCCATAAAGATGTAAACAAAAATGGCCCTATTTTATGCAAGAGTGCATAGTTCTAAAACCGATAAAATCAGATATTTCAATAAACATTTACTTAGCAAGCTGGATTGTAAAATATTATTTTCTAATTGACATTACTGATGAAATTAAAATTTACTAAATCACATACGCGTGCATTCAAACGAATCACAAAATAGGATTACGCAGGAGTTACTATCTATGGATTCCTGGCATCAAGATGTTAATCCGATTAAGACTACAATACATATTTTCACATGCAAATTCCCATATTCATTGTTTGACATATTTATAATCAATGCGAAGGCCTAGAAAATAAAACGTGACTAGATCTTCGGTAATTCGAAATAATTTTTAACTAAAATATAGTCTTTTTGCATATCATGGAAATAGCCTATATGGTGTGAAATTAATGGTGAATAATGCATTTATAATTAATTTATTTCTGTATTAATAAAAATTATAGTATAAAACTGAATGAATGTTAATGATGGGAAACAATATCTTTATTAAATTAATCTGACAGGAAAACATTATTCGACAAAATTAAACAAAGACACATCATACAACATCCGATGAAATCTGATTTTACAAAATAGAAAAACCCTCTGATGAAATGAAAACACAAATTCCCATACACAAAACCCAACTTCACATGGTAACTACCAATTAAAATTTAAACAATCAGATCAATAAATTATTTGTTTCAATGGTGGATAATGATCGGATAACAATACGCTAAGTTTCCATTTAAATGATGTAAATACAATTATTTACAAAACCTTAGTGCAGAATCACTGACTGTGTAATCATATTGGCTGAAAGTTTCACTATCACTCTCATCACATAGTTTAAATAAGTATTGTATGTAAATGGATGAATTTGAAAACTTTTACACAGCATTCGTACTACAAGTCTAAAAATCACAAGGCAAATTGTCTTGTATAAAACTGAATTATTAACACACAGTTGAAGAGTTAATCTGATCTCTATGCGAATCCAAAACCAGAACTACATTCACGCAGAGCTGTTAGTAATTGGTCTTTTAATTTCTCGTAGGTCTCATAGGCAGGGAGATCCAACTGATTAAAACTAAAATACACAACGACAATAAGTGATTTACATAACGATAACCATTACTATTCGGTATACTGATGATCTACTGATTGATTCTCACCAGGTGTGTGCAGTGGGTAATCTATCGGTAGATCTCGAGTCTCGGTGGATTTGGAACTTCTGAACTCCATGCATTCCCTCAAGATTGGCAAAGCCACCTAATGGTACTTTGCTGGTACCCGTAACGAACTGTAGGAAACGAGCCCGATCAGCTTGATCCATTGCGTGCAAAGCTCGCCAAAACCATTGAATCTGAAGTTTTAAAGAAAACATAGACATTCATACATATGTTTCTGTATCTATCGAAAATGCATAATAAAGTGATCAAATCAGCGATTGATAGAGAAGTTTACCTGAAGAGAAGTTGGCTGGTATTTCTGATATTCCGTATTAGCCTTCAAATCGTCGATATCGATGTTGGGCAGACCTGATATTAGCAATTCCAATTCCTGTTCATTAAATATGCTGATTAAACGTTTTGGAATTATTTCGTAAAATCCTTCTAAGAATGAATTTAGCTGCTGCCGAATGGCGCCTAACATGCGCTCTTGACAAACCAACCGAACGTATTCCTTCTTGGTGTCCTCTGTGACATGAATATTGCTACCATTAGGAATAAGTTCTCGAGTTTCAGTTTTACCGAATTCGCTGATCTAAATTTTTGTAAATATCAACCTTATATGACAGAGTAAACTACAGAAATACCAACAAATAAGCAGTTTGGCAGTTTAAAATGAAAGGGTTGGAGCAAATAAATCTTAATTAATGAAATGTAACAAGAAATCTTTTACCTCTGTCGAAAACGATACATCATAGCCAAGATCTTCAATTTGATTTTCCAAAAGGAAATCTAAACCTTTGTAAAATTCGTAATCTTCACTTTCAAGATCAGTATAGCTGAAAAAATGTATAGAATAATAAAAAATTACAAAGCTTCAATTCAATGGAAATAATCAATCCTCAAAATCCTCAATAGATAGATCTATCTCACTTGACAGGCACGCCCAAAATGTGCTTATAAAACGAGCGAGTAAAGTAACATTCTAACAGCTTATTATCATAGATTGCTTTCGCGATAAATCGACCCACGAATTTGAAATAGCTGAGGTGATTGGAATTGATATAGCTGGAGGGGTTGATAGTGTATGTGACTCGATCACCGGGTGATGTGCGGAACAGACAATAATTAGGGTCGAATATCTCGCGAGACATTTCCAGATACCATTCACGAAGTAAACCTCCTGCATCTTGACCTTCTTCATCTAATTAATTCATATGAAAACCGGATAGAAATATTAATCTACCCTAAGTAGACAAAAGATGATAAAGTGGACTTACTATGAAATGTGATATAGAACTTTCTTTTCCATTCTTGTGGAGTTTTGCGATGCAAGCGAGTATAACTCTCCTCGAAAATACGACCTCGAGTAACCACAACAAGCTCCTCATCACGAATCAGCATTCCCGATGACTGTCTTTCTTGTTGAAGCTGTTGACGGAAATAGGAGCGTTTCACATCGAAGTCCAGTATTCTCGGATGCTTAAACAATACAGCGAATGACGAATCGATACCGGCGGCAGAAGTGCCACTCGAAGTACTGGATGTGATGATCAAGTTGGAGGATGACGACGAAGTACTGCTATGCTGTTGACGAAGAATTTGATTCAAAACCCTGCGATGACGTTCAGCAAAGAGTACTATTTCTGGTTGATTACCTGAAAAAATAGTTCACAAAGACTTACTTAGCATTATATCAATTGTTATCATCATCTCTCTAATCAATCATTTTTAGTAGTTAATTTTAGAAATACTGACCATCCTTTGATGAATTGGTTCTCTTGTATCTCTTGGCCGCTGTTGGTTGATCTAATTCTTCTTCATTGCGACTGGGTGGGGATACTGGACCAGCAAGATCAAGATCCAAGTGCGATAATTCCTCTTTAATTTGGGAAGCGCTTCTATTCGATCGATAACGACTGTTGGAGCTTAGAGTCCCTGAAGCTTTAAGAGACAAAAGACAAATAAAGGATATTTTACTTAGTAGCCAGGAATCACTAATTCAAATATTGCCCCCACCTTGAGGAGTATTTTCGACAGACTGAGTGGTGGTCTCGTCATTCTGAGGGGTTCCCTGAGTCTGATCGCTCTCTTCCGGTTTGTTCTCTTTCTTCTCTTGGTCAGAAGACTCTTCTTTAGCATGGGCAATACAAAATGCCTCTACTACCGGCTGCAAGACAAGTACGGAATTAGGGTCTCTTGATATCTCTAACTGATCCAGAGCTTTTGAGACCAACTCCCATAATGGCTTCAATTGTAAATGCAGAGACTCGATCAGATCTTTAGGAGTGCCCGTGGTCTTGCTCTCTTTGAAAGAAACTAATTGCTGCTGTTGAATACTATTGATCAACGACAAAACTTTCAAAAATCGGTGTTGAGTAGATCTAAAATAAAAATACCAAAATAGTCATTTTTCTATTTTCAAATTTCTGTGAATGAATAATTTAAATTAATTAAGGCAGAAACAGATTATTTACCTGTTAGCTGTGAAGGGTTCCAATGAATTAAGTTGAAGATCATTGAATGAAATATTGATTGACCGCGTATTTCCCGAAACCACGACAACCTCATTATCGGAAAATCTATTAGGTAAAATACCATGCCTTGCATTGGATGAAGTAGAGGGCGCGGAGGCAGCATTACTCGGTCCAGGAGCAGATTGTGAGGGAGACAGTGCTTTGGAGTTAATATTCACATGAGTGACTTCCTCAATTAAATTATCCAAGTCTTTTGACAAAAATGTCACTAAATATACTAGACTCTCTTTCAGAAGATTAATAATGAAATTGGATGTTAATAAACTAGTTTTAGACAGAGCAGTTAAAATCTAAAATATAGTAGTAAGCAATTATAATTAGTCAATTATCACATTACAACATAATCATAACAAGAAGAGTAGCATGGACCAAACCTGAGTTGTAAGATTACGAGCTTTCTCATTGGTAGACTTGGCGACGATGATATCTACAAGGGCTTTTACAACTTCCGGTCCAGCCGCTGTCATTAAGTCGATTTGACTATCAGTTTTAGGGGCATCTGTTGATGATTCCTTCTTAATTTGAACTCCTTCTTCACTATTGGTGGCAACTTGCGCGGTGGAATCTGAAAGTGAAGGAAGTGAAAGAAGAAGTGAAACTTTTATTTCAACCGAATTTCATAACGGAGGAGATAATATTTACCATTCGATAAGCCTCCTGTCACAACTGTTGCTTCTGATGTAGTAGGATTCTGTCTGGCTGGAGAATCGTATTCCTCTTGAGGTCGTATATTCTAAAAGGTTATAAAATATGTATAAATAATTCCTTTCCTAATGTGAAAGATCTCAAGCAATTCAATTCAATTCCATTCCATAACTTACTGCCGCGATTCTTCCCGCAACTCTTGCAGAAAAGGTATTGGCTCTGGTGTGAACTGGCTCTCGCAGCGACTTCTTGTGGGATAGGTAAGAGTTTATGATTGTCAGCATCAAGGTGAGGAATTTCTCCAAGTGATCAGCACGAGATTGGATTCCCGGTTGATGAACCAACAATTGGCAGAAATACCAGAAATAATTGGCCGAATGAATTTTTGCCGAGGTCGCCGTCTTATTAACCGCTGTCTGACCACCTGTCGACGCATTCAAGGATTTCACGTTGGAAGTATTCGAGGAGGAGGAGGAGGAGGAGGAGAATGAGCAGAGTCGCCATTCTTGCACCTGACTATTACTGGATAATGTACTACTTTGCAGAGAATACTGAATACTCAACAGGGGTTCTCGCTGGTACAGTAATTGTACGTGTTGCCAAAAATCAGTGACTATATCTAAATGAAATGAAATTCAGAAGACGCATGCAGAGATTATACGCATCACAGAAAGTGCTTATAATATATACAATCATATATTATCAATAGAAATATCAAATCAATTGGTTTTACCCATGCTAGATCGTTTATCGCCTTCACTTGGGAAAAACAGAGCGGTGAAAGTTCTCGCTAATTCACCTAAAGTGTCTAATAGAACTTTGAAGACAAAGGGGGCAGCTTTGGGATGAATTATCAATCTATTCCTATCTTCTCCCTTAACGGGTGGTAGACCGGTTAATTGACTGATCCGACAGCGACACAGGAAATTCACGCGACACCCTAGAGCGGCTTCAAACCCAGTATTGAGTAGAGGGCATGGAATGCGACTATCAGAGGATGAATTGAAAGCATTTTCAAAAGTGGCCGAGCTACTCTGCGCATCAGCTAAGTCGCCCAGTATTCCAAATATTGTGGAAATGATCCAGCGTCGAGTTGGAATATGACAACAGAGATTAGTGAGAATCTAATAAGGAATGACAACAGAAGATGAAGTCATTTTAAAGATCATTAAAATTATGAGCATATGATGATCTAAATGAACTCTGCTTACTCTTCTAATGGGAACAAGAAATGAACGTCTTTGCGGTGAAGCGGAACTGGTGATCAGAAGTACTAACAGACAAGTGATACCTTCGTGGTCCATTTGAGGCTTACTACCGCGGCCAGTGGAGAGCAGATAATTATTGTGATGACCGCGGGATGATGTCAGTTGGTTCATATTGCGAGCATTAATTGGGCGGTAATTAAATCGAGCGCCTGAAAACAAAATAATTCACAGATTTGGTTTTAGTAAAAGGAGATCACCAAGCACCACCATGAATAAATAATCTGTCATAACACTTCCTAAAGAAAAAGTAAAGGAGAATTGTGAATAATGAAATAGTAACCTTGATGCCTAGCACCTGAAATCATATTCTGAAGAGATTCACGAGTCAGCAATCTTTCTTGCACAAATCGAGCATAGCGCTGTTCAGTCTCTTCACGCAATTGACGAGCCTCTGCAGCGAGATTCTCCGGTAAAGTCTCCAATTGCGAGTCTTCCATATCAGCCAAAACTTCCCTTCTTAAAGAAGCGGGCAGGGATTCCAAGAAACAGATGTTATCTAAAGAGTTGGGGCCGCCAGCAGGATTAGCACTCTCTCCGGATGTGGATGGGACAGTGCCCTCAATATCATTGGCAGCTGGGGGCGGATTCGGTCGCCGATATTGAGCCAAAACCTAAAATGCCATATTATATTACCACATATCAATAGAAATTGCATCATCATTCACCAACACATATCAATAGAACTATTTACACACCTCTTCTTGAATATTCGTCGGTAGGCCAGCGAGTACTTCTGCATTGATGTCCTCAGGTAGGTCAACGTTGTTAAGTTGCTCTCTCATACGTCTGGCATGAAGATGATCACGAATGACTTCAGCACGCATTTCTTCAGGAAGAGCTTCCAAGAAGGATGGATCCATACCATCGGCAATCATTTCTTGAACAGCTTCGTCATAAGATGGTGTTGGATTATCTGGAATAATAATAATCGAACAGTTCAATAGTTTCAGTGAATGATCAGGTTAATCAGTTTTACATTCAGCTTAAATGACTAACTACTGACTTCGTCTATTAGCGGTTGTTGTGGTGGTTGTACTGCCAGATGCTGCTTGCGTGTTAGCAGCGGTTTCTTGTGTCTCATCGGCAGGGGTACTCGCAGTGGGTGTGGAGTCAGCGACCACACGCTCCTCCTCTTCCAGCATATTTATGGGAGCTGCTGAATCTGTGAGTAGACCTGTATGCAATTAGGAATTAGTCCATTACTCTATTACTAACAGACAGAGAGATTACAAAACAGGACCATTAGAATGAAGGAAATAGCAAATACGACTTGAATTAAATCAAACCGAAAGTGAAACCAACCTGGATAGTCGATGGCAGGAGCAATTGGGTGTATGTCAGCGGGTGTTTCTTCCTCAGTTCTTACAACTTGCTCAGTCGTGTCCATTTGCTCATTCAGATCTGATAGGCTGCTGGCAGCTGGATTAGCAGCTTCATTTTCTGAAAGATTTCATTGAAACAATTAATTTCACACAGACTGACACTTCTAAGAGTCACTTCTTTTGAATTCTAAATCTTTCCAAATGCAGATATTCAAAGAAAAATCAATATAATTTGTTCACCACCTTGCAGCGCGGCAGTTATTCTT
>JAYMFX010006120.1:0-11701 GCA_036784945.1 Monocelis spectator
CTCTTATCTCAATACATAATACTTTTGCACCCATTGTAAATGTTTTTTATTCCCCAAATAAAGTTTATTATTATTATTATTATTATATGTATAGCCACTCATTAATTTTCTTTTTCTCTATATAACTATTTCTTTGTTCTCTCTTTTTTCTGATCACATTATTCAACACAAACACTTTTATATTTCAATTTATAAAACATGCTGATTCTTTGAAGGTATAGGTAATATGATAAAACATAATGATATAAAACTTTATGAAAACTGTATTGTTTATAAAAAGCAGAAAAACAATACTGCTTTTTGTTTCATTTTTCTTTATCAATTCAATTTTTAATTTCCTTATCCAACAGAGAGTAAGCTTTTACAATACTGTCAGTGCAGCTAATTGGTGAAAAGGATGGAACAAAAATGATATAAATTTAACCCTCTAGTCAAATTATATTTCACATAGGAGAAATTTCTAGAAATGAAAGGACACACCATAGTTGCAATTACTCTTTTAATAGTATTATTCAACAGTACCATGGGCTTAGGTGAGTTTTTCTATTGATATGCAAACAATTTAATATGTATATAAGTATGCTTTGGCGTATCCGTATCTGCAGATCTTAAAAGGGACGTGCTGATCTACGGAATCTAAGGGATCAATTATTGATCCCTTAGATCCCCTATGGACTTTTTAAAACTAATTTCAATGATAATCCATATTTAAATGACTCAAACATTAGATCAATGAAAATATCAATGATCAATATTAAAAAACACAATTTTAATACGAGTCCGTAACCCGCAATCATATTAAATAAATTACTCTGCAGAGAAAAATTCAGATACCCGATCACACTGGAAAATATCTAATGTAGTTTTAATTTATGTAATGTTATTCGATGTTTTTCTACAGAGTAAATTCATTGCATTTCATTTTTTATCTTTTTTATGCAATGTGACAGACTCGTTTTGTGTGTTTAAATTGTGTTTTTTAATATAAATTTTTAGTCATTTGGATAGGTTCTTCTGAATCTCCACCAGTGGGAACTAATATTTAAATATGACCAAATGTATATCAAAGAGAAGACCATTACATATTTACAGAGTTACAAATTCAATAATAGAGTAGTTGTCCATTGAAATAAAAACCATAAATAATTATTTTATTTTAGATTTCGGAGCACGCTGGCTGTTTGATAATATTAAGAATGGCGAGAATAAGGATGAGAAAACATTAGCGGCCCGTAAAATAGGTAAACAAAATCTAATAAATATGAAATATAGCACATACCAAAAATTTATGTCTTGCTCACTCGACAATCTGGTGGTCACAGTCATTAAAATGATAATAAAAAACAGAGTTTGGGATTCTTACTTATCTCGATATCTCTGGAGTTTAGGATTCTTACTTATCTCGATATCTTTGGAGTTTAGGATTCTTACTTATCTCGATATCTTTGGAGTTTAGGATTCTTACTCATCTCGATATCTTTGGAGTTTAGGATTCTTATTTATTTCGATATCTCTCGAGTTTAGGATTCTTATTTATTTCGATATCTCTGGAGTTTAGGATTCTTATTTATCTCGATATCTCTGGAGTATGAATAAGAGTCAGTAAGAATCCTAAACTCCAGAGATATAGAAATAATCCCAAAATCTATGCTCTTCTATCTGAGACCATTAAAACCAAATATAAACTTAAAGTCGCAAGCATCATATTTCTTCCCGAGCGGTAATGGATATTTGACACAAAGATATTTTTATAGCGATAGAGAATATAAAAGGTGCTCTACTTGATAAATAGTTTCAAAGAAAACCTACTCTTACCAAGTGTGGCATTGTTTTGTATAAGAAATATTAAGCAAATGAATTGAAGTGTGTATTTAAACATAAAAACAACACTTTGAAAAAACAGATTTGTTAATTAAATTAATATTTAAAGAAAATTAACTAGGTATTGTTTTTATAAGTATCAATTATTAGTTTACAAACAATAACGGCTTGAATGGCTTAATTTGAATAGTATGTAAATCTTTTTTAAAACAGCTTAAATGAAAGTTGAACATAATAGACTAACATATTATTAATTGCTTTATTTATTTTGGTGTAATTTAATCCTTATTTATATAAAATATAGTTTATTTCATTAGGCTTTAAAATTATTCATTTTAGAGTTTACTTGGATGGACTTTTTGCCAAAGTTAAAAACTCATCGTTTATCAAAGTGAGTTCTAATTTAAATTTCCCAATATAGGAAATATATGTTTTTTACTTTGCAGATAAGCCATAAATAAGCTTGATAGACTTTTGTACCTGTCGTTGAGAATTTAACTATTTAATTTAATACTATGACAGAATGGTACTCAGTAGATGGACAAACAGTCCAACCCTCTATACTGAGCTTCAGAAATGCGTCATCATGTCCAGACAATTTCTGTGGTTTCATTGTATAATTGTCAATAAAACTTAAATGTTGAAAATGACTGACATTTGGGATAATCAGCTCATAAGCGATTTTACTGTATTTTACTGCATTTGAATAACTAAAATATAATTATATATTTTAGAAGAGAGAAAACATTTTATGGTGATTGGTGAAATGATTTTTATTCTGACATAATGTTTCGATTTAATAATTGATAATTATTTATTAATAATACCTACATAAATAAATCATTTATCAAATATAATTTTGAATTCCTTATTCATTAAAGTTTTAATATTGACAAACGAGTTCCTTTATTTAATTTTTATGTATTGGTCATACATGCATTGCTATCGCATTTGTTTTCGAGGAGGCAAAAATCACAACAAAAATCGGATTTCTATGATCGGCCCTAAGTCATGCATGATATTAGAAAAACTGTATTTCGATCACCATGGATATATTGTGTACCTACATATGCATATAAATCTATAGTTTAAAACAATCTGAGATTGGTTATCAATCCATCTATAGGGCATAGATTTACTGGCATCCCATTGGCTGAGACATAATAATGGAATGCTAAAAATAGATTTCTCCGAATTTCTCTACACATTCCTTTGAAGTCTAATTTCTAATTAGTTCACACTAATTTATTGATCAAATAAGATCTTGAAACCATTTAATAATTTAATAGGTAGCTTAACAGTCGTGTAGATATAATCAATTCTGACTTGACCTTTTTGTAATGGCGTCCATTGAACCATTTTTAATGTAGCCGCAGAAAGTTGATGATGTTACCAAGTAGATTAGTTCTCTGTCTTCACTGACATATTATATAGTGATTCAATCTATGTAGGAGAAGTAATTGTTTCTATTCAATAATGATATGCCATACCTTTACCGTACTCTATTGTGCAG
Source organism: Monocelis spectator (assembly GCA_036784945.1). Lineage (NCBI taxonomy): Eukaryota > Metazoa > Platyhelminthes > Proseriata > Monocelididae > Monocelis > Monocelis spectator. The sequence goes on from JAYMFX010006120.1 coordinate 3,335, forward strand.
TAGGCAGTCAGTTACTATACAGAACAGTACTTGAATGTCAGGTCCGTGAGCAATTAAGACAATTGGCTGTATGAATTCAATTCGCTTTAATTATATCAGGTCTAGATGGATGATAATATAGCTGATGATGAAGGACAAAAATAAAAATCAATTGTTAAATTGTTTCAACTACAGATCATTCATCACTTCTGTGCATCACTTCTAAAGAATTTGAGTTTTACAAATTAAACATTGTTGAGTTTGGAGATAGAAAGAAGAGCTATTATATTGAATAATATTATTCCATCGAATCTCATTTTGATATTTGAGCCTTCATTAATGGTAAGTTGTTATAATACATAAACTAAATGTACAAATTACGTATCAAACACAATGAGGTAAACCCATAACTTCATTTTATTGCAGAGAAATTAAACTGTCAGCATGGAATCTAAGAATGGTTTCAGACCTCTTCGATCTAATAGAGTGAGTTATTGATTTTGATATACATATATAGCAAATATCACATAAATTTTACTTGTTCATATAAGTTTAGCATAATAATAAAAATATAACAGCTTATAAATTTTCTATTTACGAGATCTTATGATCCAAACGGATCTATAATTTACAACTGTTCTTGATCCTATAATTTACAACTGTTCTTGATCCTATAATTTACAATTGTTCTTGATCCTAAATCCTAAGACGGATTTTAATGGAGATAGGAATTATTCTGCCGTGATATATAATAATAGAAACACAAATTATTAACTCCATGGTTTCAACTTTTATAAATGTAGGTATATCTATGAATTTGGAATTCCTATTGCTAGTTTAAAACCATCGCATTCTAATAACTGCTATAAATATCATTGAAATGTGAAATTATTTGAAACAGTTAAACCAAACTATAAGGATTTGTAATTTTTGAGAGCAGAATCTCTATCTAACTGTCTATGTCTCCATAGATCAACTTTGAAATATTGCGCGCTACAAATTTATTCAGATGTTAATTTAAATAAACAAAATTATTTGAAGAAATATTATACCGTTTCGAATAATCTATGAATGTAAAAATGGAGTTTTCCGTTAAGTATATTTAAAATTGCCTTTTAGATTTACTTGATACATATCAAAGATCATTATTATAAGCAAATTGAGTTTCTGACTAATAAATATTCGAAATACATTTTAAAATTTAGGTTAGTACAATCTTTATTTTCTCACCATTTTAGGGTGAGTCGTTAACATCAACAAAATCTCCTCAAAGAGATCAAACAGATATTGGACGACTGAGAACTGTAAGATTTAAAAAATGGAGATATTAAACTAACCTCAAATTCACATATATTTACATATATTTACATATATTTTCTGTATTATTATTGTGTGACTTTGACCTACAACTATAATTTTCTGTTACTTTCCCAATCTTTATAGTCGCCAACAAGACAAGCCCGTTCTCCTGGACGCAAAACTAGACGAAATGGTCGTTCTTCTAATCAAGTATTTAATAATTTCAATGTTCAAAATAATAATTTGAAGATTATATTATTAATTCATTTCATTAAGCTTAAAAAATATTTTATTTTATAGGACTCGCATAGATCAGCACCAGTATCACAATCAAGAAATCCAAATGATACCAATAATAATGTATTTTAATAGTGTCTATGTTCATAATTGGATATTTAGAGGCTTCCTAAAAGTTTTACCAACATAATATGATATAGAGTAGACTTTAAATAAATGACTAACTTTATAAACATTTTAGACGTTTGACAATGGTGTATCACAAGCTAAGCTCAGCATGAAAGAAATAAGTCTGCTGACAGAAATTCATTTAGAGCATACGACACGTTATGACGAATTCTTTAGAGACTTGGAAACTATTAAAGAACCCACTGAGTCGTTCTATAAGGATGCCAAAAGGAATCTAAAAAAGAGGAAAAACCTCTCCTGCACAGAGAGAATTAGAGAAAATGCTCTTCTAATATCCGTGAGTGTAGAATATTGTGTGATTGTACATATTATGATATCTTTGTATTATAAATGCTCTATAAATATTGTCCAAACATTTTGAAAAGCAAAAATGCTGACATGCAAAAATTTTCATATTTGTTTTTTAGTGTACAATGGAGAAATTGTCAGAAACGCTTGGTGCTATGAAAGACATTTGTCAAAGAGCAGAAACTATATGTCCAATCTATATGAGGAAAATGAAACTCAGTTCTCCCATGACTGTGGTCCTGCTGATTGATTATGTTCATGATGATGTAAGTATCGTTTAGTATTTATCATTAACATGCCTTCTGTGTTTCTCTATCTCTTTTATCTGTTGGGATGTACCGCTCTTGTATCCCTCTCTAGCTTATGTGTATTATATCTCTCTCTAGTTTCTGTGTCTTGTATCTCTTTAGTTCCTGTGTCATGTATCTCTCTTAAGTGTCTGTGTCTTGTATTTTTCTTTAGTTTCTGTGTCTTGTATTTCTCTTTAGTTTCTGTGTCATGTATCTCTTTAGTTTCTGTGTCTTGTATCTCTCTCTAGTTTCTGTGTCATGTATCTCTCTATAGTATCTGTGTCATGTATCTCTCTCTAGTTTCTGTGTCTTGTATTTCTCTTTAGTTTCTGTGTCATGTATCTCTCTAGTTTCTGTGTCTTGTATTTCTCTCTAGTGTCTGTGTCTTGTATCTCTCTCTAGTTTCTGTGTCTTGTATTTCTCTCTCTAGTTTCTGTGTCTTGTATCTCTCTCTCTAGTTTCTGTGTCTTGTATCTCTCTCTCTAGTTTCTGTGTCTTGTATTTCTCTCTAGTGTCTCTGTCTTGTATCTATGTATCTATTTTGTTTATTGACTATATATTCATTACAATGCGTACGCTTACTAAATGAAAGCTTACTACACAAGCAATGGGAGGATAAAATCATTCGTATACGAAAACAAAACATAATTATGAGGTGTGTTGCAGGTACAAACTATATATGAAATTCAGATTCTGTAAATCCATTCCATTCTATTTGTTCTGGATTTGCAAATTGATTCCTTGTTCAGCCTCAATACGTATTGTTTGCAGATACACTTGAAGAAAGGTGATGAGGTGCAACTAATTGACAACTCATCTGCCGAATTTTGGGAGATTTGCATTCTCTATACTGATGTGTCATTCCACATGCCCGCTAACCACTTGCTCATTCCACCACCAGATTTAGAGGCACTTGAGAAGACTAGCAGGTGATAGCTGGCATTAATTTGTTCATTTTCTCTTTATGTGAATGTGTTCAGAAATTCTTGGGTTCTATTTGTATTGCTTCACTTATAAATTTTCATTCATAAGTTTACAAAAGAAATTGTGATGGAAAATAACTTATCGTCTACTTTTTTACAATCAAATTGTAAGTATAGAAACTGAATAATTTAACGGTTATGTTTCAAGAAAACACAACGACAATCAATACAAATTATACTTTATAGATATGGAAAGACAGATATCGATTTTCATGATGTGATAACATCAGGATTACTGCTTGACAGGATAGTTGAATTTATTGGTATATTTTTTAGACAGGACGTTATATAAATCAAACATGACTATAGGTATTAAAAGAAAGATTATCAAGATTTAGTGAATAAATTTAAATGAATTTGAATTCGAAATTTCACTTCACTCATCATTTGTGAATAATAAAACAAAACGGTAACCAGCCCTTTACATAACGGTGAATAGTCCTATACGATGTTGGTAACAATAAGTGGCTTCACTGTGTTGGACTGAAAAAATCAATAAACCTCTCAACTCACATAAAGAAATAATACAACTGCTAATTTCTCTATTTTTCACTGATTAAATGATTTAACTCTATATCCATCTATATTCTGTGTGTTTTAGAGTTCAAATCAATTTATCCAGCATATGGTCAGAACTATTGCTTCTTATTCGAAGAGAGGTTGTTCTTTGTTTGAAGGAGTTCTTGGAGGAAATCTTCAGCAATTATAATGTAATTATTTGGTGCTATTCAATTGTAAACTTTCAAATTGAATTGAATTCATTGGACTTAAAACGTAAACTTAACTCATTTTAGAATGTAGAAGTTTCAAATTTGAGTCAAGTAAATAAATTTTTGCGCCGCGTTGAATCTTGCCTTTTAAAAGATGCCCATGCTCCGGAGGACTTGGCATTACGGGTTCTACTACAACAGCTGAAAGGGAAAATATCTTCAAATAGTTCAACACAAGGTATGACTATTTTCCATACGAGGATATCTATTAACACTCGATTGCTGTCATCTATTAACACTCGGTTGCTGTCATCTATTAACATTCGGTTGCTGTCATCTATTAACACTCGGTTGCTGTCATCTATTAACATTCGGTTGCTGTCATCTATTAACATTCGGTTGCTGTCGATTTAAAGAAGTTACATACCATGAACCATAGAAATATGATTGGCTTTGCACAAAATATCTTATTTCGATGCACCATTATGTACCTAAGTGTTTTTAAATTTTATTATTTCAGATAAAGAGTCCTATTTTTTAAGAGTCGAACAGCTATCTGCTTTGCAAACTATTGTTCAAGGATTGATTAAATTGTTGAACGATTGGGTATTTTTGGCGAAAGAGTTGAAACCGAGTGATATGGTAAGCTCAGCGGAAACTGAACAGACAACGGAACCAGCAAAAAACTCGCAAGAATTGAAAGAAACAGCAGTAAAACGAAGCAGAGCAAATAGGTATACCTATATCTATATAAATTCGATAATTTTCATGATTTTGGTCAATCATTACTTTCTATGGTTTAATCACTAACATTTTATGAATAAACAACAATCATTTCAGATATTCTGCACCCCCCACGGAAAAGAAGATGCTGTACAGTGTTGGTAGATCTCAATTGGATGACTCTTCACAACCCGATTCCAGAGACATTTCTAAATCCACGTCAGGCATTGAAGAGTATCACATGAGCTCGTCTCGAATATGGTCAGATACTCGTCCTGGAGAAACTTACAGATTGGATAATTACCATCGTTATTGCTTGGACTGCTGTGTTAAAGAGCGCTATACGGATGATTATTGTCTCACCTGTTGTTGCAATAAACCCGATCTGACTTACTGTTGCTCCTGTTCGATCCAAGGTTGTTCTTGTGACTGCAGTGTTGCGTCATCATTCCACATGGACTGTGCTATATGTCGCCAACAACTGCAGACCAAGGTTCCAGACACCACTCACACTAGTAGTGTACTTCCAAATTTAGAAAAAGAAACAATCAAATCTGAAGAGCGTTATTTTAGACCAATTCACGTATCTTCAAAAAGAGAGGAACCAAATAAATCGGAAGAACAATTCAAAGAAATAGAGAGTAGTAAACGCTTAAATGAGAAAGGTAACATCAAAGGTGGTCCAAAGAAACCAAATATTTTCACTCAAACCGATAAATTTATGACAACAAAAGAATCGCAAACGGTCGGACCATCTAAATCATCAGTTGCTTTGCAATCAAATTTACAACCTACTGATCAAAAGAGCAGTGGATTTCAAACGACAGTAATTAAAAAGTGGGACTTCTCTGGTCAAATCGGCTACGGTCTCTACGAATGTGCTGAATATGAAACCCAAACTCAAGATGACGACAGTGAAAGAGAGGAAGATGACAAAGATTTCAAAGAAAGTAAAGTAGAAAAGACTGAAAAAAAGCCAGATGGAAAGAAAAATGAAGTTTTGGATAAATCAGTCGATGCCATTGAAAAAGTAGCGATTGAAAGCATCGGTATTGGTACTCCTAAAATAGATCTTACAAATGCATCCGCACAAACCGATCGACAGAAGGTATTGTTGGAAAAAAGTTGCGGTATTTCTCCCTATCAACACGATGCCAGTACAGAATGCAAATCAAATAAACTGGTGAATAGTTCCACAGTAACTGATAAGGTAAATCAACGAGACAAACTCTTACAAACTGATATTAGGGGTTGCACAGTCGGACAACAGACTGATAAGGTGCGCTATCTGGAGACCAATATAGCTGTTGTGCCACAAGTGAAGAATAACTTCACCTCCACCGATAAAGTGAAAAATCATGATAGTCAGAATCAATTCCAATCCCAAGGAATATCTACCCTCTGTCAGACAGAAGACTCACATTTAATCAATACAGAAATATGCTGTCATACGACATTTATTGATTTTGGAACGAATCCAATCAACGAAGTGGAAGAAGAGGAGGAGGAGGAGGAAGAAGAAAAAACGGGAAAACAATTGATAGCCCCGAAACAAGTTTGTCACGCGGATCAATCTACTCGAAGAGATGTCTTGGATGGTGCAACTCAAGTTTCGCAAGAATTTGTGCCAAAGTTTTCAGATGAATCAACTCAAATTCCTAATAAGAATGTAGATTGCGAGGAAGGAACTCAAATGTCTTCTGACGATGAATTTGAAGAGGAAGAAATATTCGAGGCTGACGTTTTGCCTGCACAAATGTCTAAACCCAAAGAGGATGATGATGATGAACTGGAAGAGGAAGACGTCATTGAAGGTGGTGTTCTACCCTTGCAAAAGTCTTTACCAAAACAGTATTCGGATGCATCCACATCACCTGAAGAGAAGAGCTTCCAATCCAAAAGTATTTCCGTTATTATCGATAAGGAAGATGCTGGAATTCAATACGATACTATTGAAATTAAACCTGAACTCATTCATTCAACTACACAATGTGATGCAGAACTAACTCGCAGAGATTTTTCTGACCAATTCACTCCTGCAAAGGTTAAATATGAAGATCGCAGCTGTCAACAAACTACCAATTCTATTGAAAGTGCCATTCAAGTTGATTCAGAAGTAGAAACCGTTACGATCAGTAATAATGTGAAAACATTTGATAAACAAAGCCAACATTCTCCAGTAATGAAACTAGCTGTTACTAGCACGCAGATTAAATGTGTGGATAAAACTGAACAAATGGGTCATCCAACTGTTATTGAGGTGAAAATTCAGAAGGTAGATAAAGAGGTCCAATCAAAGGAGAATGATAAACTCTCTGTGGAAGTTCAAACTTTAGTGTCTGATAGTCGCACAGTAAAATCTCCTCGGCCAGAACCGCAACTCATAAATACTGGCATGGAATACAAAGAGATAACTACCAAACACGATATTAGCCAACAATACAATCTAATCAAAGATGTTTCTGACTTTGGGATGCAAATTACAAAAGATGAAGCTAAAGTTAACAGTATCGCAACTCAGAATGATAAATTAGTAGTTTATGATGCCACAGTTCAAGTAGAGCAGATGAAAAAAACACTTAATGAATTTGGAACCCAATTTAAATGTTTCCAACATGATGCGTCAACTGAAACTATGAAAGAAGAGAGAATTGCACCGAAAAGTTTTAGCAGCATGTTTGTCCAACACTCGCAACCTCAAAGTGATGTCTCTTGCCAAGGTAATGTGAGTGTATCAGATTCAGCTGTACAATATCAAAGCAATGATAAGAATATGTTCACTCAAACAGTTCCTGAAAAGGAGATACCAGTTATTGTTAAAAAAAGTTTATTAGACAAGTCTGTTCAGCATTTGCAATCTATGAATGATGCATCATGTCAAGATAGTAATGAAATTATAAAATCCGACACGGCTACCCAAAACTCTATTCCAGTTAGTAACTCATCAAATCAGACTACAGATGAGGAAAAGATTAGTAAAAATAAAAAAGTCTTTATTGATATAGGTGTACATGCTAAAGCTTTAGTTAGCAATGAAAGCAGTCAAACATCTGATTTAAAAACAACCACCAACTCAACAAAGTCATACAATAATATTGGACTGCAGCACAGCATAAGTTTGAAAGATTCATCAACTGAACCCATTGAATTAGAAATTACAAAACCTAAAACATTGACACATATAGGCCTTCAACATCACGAAAAGAAGTCAGTATTGAAAAATTTAGGAACTGATTATCATCAACCAGAAGAATCTGCTTTACCTATTAAGACCAAACAAAGAAACGAATCCACACAATCTAAAGAAAAAGTAAAACTTATAAATAGTGGTGTTCAATTTCAATCTGAAGAGAAAATTGTTGTAGATCATCCAAAGAAGCTTTTCAGTAATACTGGAGTTCAATATAAAGAACAGCCTCGTGAAATGAAAGATCAATGTCTTCAATTTCAATCTGAAGAGAAAATTGTTGTGGACCATCCGAAGAAGCTTTTCAGTAATACTGGAGTTCAATATAAAGAACAGCCTCATGAAATGAAAGATCAATGTCTTCAATTTCAATCTGAAGAGAAAATTGTTGTGGACGACCATCCGAAGAAGCTTTTCAGTAATACTGGAGTTCAATATAAAGAACAGCCTCGTGAAATGAAAGATCAATGTCTTCAATTTCA
>JAYMFX010006231.1:177-14661 GCA_036784945.1 Monocelis spectator
ACTAGATCCATATTCTTCATGAGGAGGAGAGATTACTAGATCCATATTCTTCATGAGGAGGAGAGATTACTAGATCCATATTCTTCATGAGGAGGAGAGATTACTAGATCCGTATTCATCATGAGGGTGAGAGATTCCTAGATTCTTATTCTTCATGATGAGAGATTCCTAGATTCTTTTTCTTCATGATGATGAGAGATTCCTAGATCCGTAAACTTCATTTCTTATTTCTCTAATTTTTAGCCGCGTATTCTTACTGAACTGCCCCCATTTTTAAGGAAAAATGACAGGTCTCTTCGAGTAGTGACCCTGAAATGTCTGGAAGTGTTATGGTTTCATCATGGTAATAAAAAAATGGTTCTAATTTTGAGTGTCATTTTGAAATGTTGATAATTAGTATTCTCTGATAGTTTCATGTTCTATTCAGCTATACTGATGAGGGTGGATCACCTAGCTCCAATCATCAAGGAATTGCCTCCCATGATATCAGACAATGATCTCCAAATCACTCAGGTATGACACTAATAGATATATACAAGTATAGAAATAGTTGTAGTTTTCCAATATAGGAGCGTACAAAACATATCTATAGCTATGAATTATAAAATAGGCAATAATGTTTTAGCGCAGCGATATATTGCCCATGTTGAGTAACAGCGTGTAGATTTTTTGGGATGCGCTTTCAACAGGTTTTCGAGAATCTGCTTGTATTTGAGTATTTTGGGGGTAAAATCGAGGATCTGCTTGAATTTGAGTATTTTTGGGGTAAAATGGAGGATCTCCCTACTACATATTTGAGCCTGATATTTTGAAATACTGTTGCTGAAGCAAAATGTTTTATTTTTAGCTGTCAGTTCATCTAATTGAACTCTTCCTCACTGTGCATTGTGGTGCTGTAGCCCCAGTGGTCACTTCCACCTTGCTCCAGCCGCTGGTTTTGCTGGCACACTCACCCCTGCTCCATGGCGTGGCGTTGGAGAGTCTGCTGTCATTGTTATCGACAATTAGTCGCCTCGATCTTCAACAACTCAATTACCAGGTTCGCTTCCTTACACCAACATCTATTGTTAAATCGCGCTGTTTGCATAGAGTGACGTCACACTGTAAAATAGTGTGACGTCATGATCCATAATGATTCTGATTGGCTCCCTCTCAGTCAGATATCTGTATTGAGTCAGTAACTACTATAAGATTAATATGAATGGTTGTCTCGAGTATTTATTTTATAGCGGCACAGATAGTAATCAAGATTACTCTTATTCTTTACAGCTGGTTTTCCATCAATTGTTAGAGCCACTGAAGCATCAAATGAGCCCTAATCAAGAAATCCTTGTGCATAAAGATGCGTTCCCCATTTTGGCTCGGTGTGTCTCTGAACTGGTGCGCAATATTCCTTTGAATGAACTGACGAATATCATCAACTGCTTCATCAACGATGTCAAGGTTCATTCAATTTACAAACATTCTTCTAAATATTTCAGTTTGTAATTAAATCTTCATATTGTTTTACTCGTCTGTGTAATCCCAATTTTCCCAATTGCAGAATGACCAAGGTAATCCCTCTATACAGTTACTGTCATTATTGACTCTGGGAGAAATTGGAAAAACAGTGTAAGTTGCATTGCATTATTCACTTAAAAGTACGAGCAAAAACCAGCAGAATCTGAGCGGGGTTTCCCTAATTAGGAGGAGGAATAAATAGATTTCAGCTCTCTCTTGTCCTCACTTTTTCTTTCCATCTTCTATGGTTCTATTGATAAGGAACTCCTAGTATTCACTTAAATTCTTCTTCCTTCCAGGGATTTGAGTGACCGGCAAGATCTCCTCGATTTGTTAATGACAACCTTCAATACGCGCTCGGAAGAAATGAAAGTTGGGGCAGCTTTTACGCTTGGAAAAATGGCTCTTGGATCTCTGAATCGCATCATGCCATACATTATGCAGCAGATTGAGAGACAACCTCGTCAGCAATATTTCCTCCTGCACTCCCTCAGAGAGGTCACTTCTAATATAATATTGAAGGAGTCGTTTTTGTTGGTCAATTTCTTAATACGAAAAGCAATGCAAATTTTTGTATCATTGTAATGTTACAGATTATTGGGTCGCTATCTGTCGCTTCAGAGGAACAACAAATGGTGTTGACTCCTTATATCGAAACAATTTGGTGGGTCATTATCACTGCGTCTTATACATAATATAATACACTAGTGAGGGATGCATGTTGAATTGATTATTTCTGATCTCTGTTTTTCAGGTCTTTATTATTGCAAAACAGCGGTGTAGAAGAGGAAGGCACGAGAAATCTGGTTGCTGAATGTCTCGGTAAATTGACACTCATGGATCCAATCGTTCTGCTACCTAAATTGCGTCAACTTGTGAGTTCAGAAGGTCTAAATATATCATTTGTCTGGGTTCTCCCCCTCATTGATTGATTGATTGATTGGATCTTCAGGTACAGGCTGAACAGAACAAAGCCTCCGCCCTGTCGCGATGTACTGTCGTGTCTGCAGTGAAATACACCATCGTGAACACGACGCATCTAATCGATACTGTACTGCAGCAGAATATCCAAGTGTTCCTCGCTTGTCTCAGAGATTCAGATTTGAATGTGCGACGTGCCAGCCTGATAATCTTCAATACGGCAGCCCATAATAAGCCCGATCTCATCAGGGATCTCCTCCCGGAACTACTACCCAGTCTTTACAATGAAACAACTATCAAGAAAGAGTTAATTCGAGAGGTAGAGATGGGACCATTTAAGCATCAGGAAGATGATGGTCTGGATTTGAGGAAGGTACGGACAATGATGATGATGATGATGATATTATTTTCTTTAAGCTACTCAACTGTAAAGGAGTTGCTAAAATTTCTGTTTCTTATTTTAGGGGGCATTTGAGTGTATGAATACTTTATTAGAATCCTGCTTGGATAAGATTGATATTCCAAGCTTTTTAATTCCAGTTGAGGAAGGTTTGAGAGATCATGGAGATATTAAACTACTTACTTACTTGATGCTAACCAGATTGTGTTCTTTATGTCCTGTTGAAATTGCCCAGAGTAATTACTATACAAATTATCGAATCAGAATACCGTCTCGTCTAGTAGTATATATTCATAGGTTTATTTACAATCTATTAAAAATTGTGATCTTTTAGAGATTGATGCTTTACTGGCTCCTATAAAAACCGTCCTCATTTCAAAGTTAAAAGCGGACTCTGTGAAACAAGAGGTTGAAAAATTGGAGGAACTCAAACGAGCTGCCATGCGTGTTGTCATTGCTATATCAAAACTAGAAGATATTGGTTAGTGAATTATACTTTGCTGAATTTCCTATTAGAGTTACAGTGAGGTGACTATAATTTGTGCACAAGTAGACAGACAGCGCCTAGCATTATATGAATCAGCATAATATGTGAATATCTCTTGCTGCAGAATATATCGATAGTTGCATCATCAGTACCAGTATATGTGTGTGTACAAATGCTTATTTTCAGAGAAGAATCGTTATTTCAATGAGTTCATGAAGACAGTTATTCATCAGTACCCCGAGCTGCGCAAAATGCTGCAATCTGTGAATCAGGAGATGAATTCCCAGCAACAGGGTAACCATCCCATGGATGTGGGCAATTGAGAAAGTGTGACCAGTCTTGTGTGTTAGTCTTTATTTTTCTATTGCCGGTTATCTAATAAATAAACTAAAATTGTGTTGAAGAAAATGGACTTTCCCTTTTAAAATACATTTATTTCTATATAATAGTTCCCAACTTCACTATACAAAAACTGTGAGCTTATATTGTGTTCCATTGATTTATTTTCATTATATATTATTGAAATATCAAATTGAATTTTATAATTTCCGTTATGAGTAAAAAGACCGAGAGAGGTTAAAAGTTTTTTCCCACTCACTTTAATCTTTAAAATCAATCCTCCATATTTCAAATTTTTGACTGCTAGGTGAGGTGTTGTTCACTTTGTGTCGAAGAGGAAGGAATGCGTTTCATTTTTCATGTTGATCACTAATTCTACTAATAATTCGTGTATTCATTACTTTGTAATAGAAATTATTATTTGATGCAATACATACTACATACATTGAGACATTTTTGATTATTATTATTATTATTATTATTTGAGCTGTTAGCTTTCTTGTAATTGTTATTCTCTACGCGAATAGAATTCAGATTCGGATGCTAATTGTAATAATGTGAATAAAATTTAATAAATAGAAGTATTGTTGAAAGAGTCATATTTTTTCCTTATGTGTCCCTTTTTATTTTTATTTTTTGTTTGAATGTAGTATTTAAGTACAGTCTGAATGAATTAAATGAATAGCCCACACCATAGTTATAGACTACTAACAATAGCTCATAACCGCCTAGATGATTTTGAGATTTGAATATCGATACAACACTACCTAACCAGATGAATGGCTAACAAAGAGGGCTGTGTAGAGAGGTTCCTATTTCCTGTCTAAATTAAACACCCAAAGCCATTAAGTGTGCTGTCCGAAATGTTTCTTCAGATCAATCACGGAAGCAGTTTCATTAGAAATGCGGAATCACTACCTAGATGACTCTCGCGTATCATGTATAGAAATGTGGAATCAATACCTAGATGACTCTCGCGTATCATGTATAGAAATGTGGAATCACTACCTAGATGACTCTCGCGTATCATGTATAGAAATGTGGAATCAATACCTAGATGACTCTCGCCTAGCATGCATAGAAATGTGGAATCAATACCTAGATAACTCTCGACTAGCATGCATAGAAATGTGGAATCACTACCTAGATGACTCTCGCGTATCATGTATAGAAATGTGGAATCACTACCTAGATGACTCTCACCTAGCATGCATAGAAATGTGGAATCAATACCTAGATGACTCTCGACTAGCATGCATAGAAATATGGAATCACTAGCTAGATGACTCTCGCGTATCATGTATAGAAATGTGGAATCAATAGCTAGATGACTCTCGCCTAGCATGCATAGAAATGTGGAATCAATACCTAGATGACTCTCGCCTAGCATGCATAGAAATGTGGAATTACTCGCTAGATGATTCTCGCCTAGCATGCATAGAAATCAGATGTTTGTGCTCGCTACGCCTGACTTTTCTGTACAAGTAAAGTAGTACTTACAATTCCACTATCGATTAAGTAATCTCTCACTCCAGATAATTAATCCATAGAAATCTTATAGGGTATAGAGTGGCCATCTGAAAAATCGCTGCTTTATAAGAGGGGAATGTCAATGCAACGCGTCACTCTTAAATTAAATTGTCGAACGAACCGCTGTAATCAGAGGCCAATCTTGGTAAAATACATATTGTATTATTCATTGGCAATTGAATCTTCGCCTGTCTGAGGAAGAGCAGATAGTCTCACAAACTGTACTGCGCTCTCATTGCGAGAGACGACCTTGTGGGAGTCGCTTTATCCATTCGATATTTGTAAAAGAAGTAAATATGACAAGTGTAATTTGAAACTTTTTTAAGATTTTATCTAACAGTCTACAGTTACATATTAAGTCTTATATGTATCGTTTTTCTTTATTTAAATAATCGATTTCTTGTTTTATCAATCACGACTTGATAGATAGAATATTTTCTTGAATAAGAAAAACTGCTAAACTACTTGAGTCGGGAATTTAGTAGTGAAAAATATGCCTTATACCAAATCATGATTCGAACTCTTAAATATAATTGAATGTTTATAGACGGATGAATACTCTGGAATGTAATTGGGAAAGAGCCGATTCGTCTGTCAACGGCTCCTCTAGTCGACTATCATCCATAGATTTATTTGGAAACGCCAAGTCCAGTGTAACTCAGCCTTTAATTACAAAGATTACTCAATCAAGTAAGCCAAGATATCAGATTTTAAAGAGAGATTACGGATATTTTTCCACTCCGATTTAGTACAGTAGAAAAATCAGACAAGAATCAACGTGTCCCACTTACAGGGGGTAGAGAGATCACTCACCAACCTGCTCTATGATAGGAATGTGCCTCCTAGTGGCTCGGCTTATATAATTTCAAGACTATATATGCGGTCATCTGTCGTTTTCTTTCTGATTAGATAATGACCCAAGCAAAGCACCGATATCAGCCAGGTCTTCCACTGTCAGCAAACCTTCCACCGCTCGCTCTCAGAGTAGTTCCATTTTTAGCGAACAGTCTTCATGCGGAAAAACTGATCAACCAAAGAAGAATCTGCGCGATAAGGGCAATTTAAGCCGACACAAGGCGCCTTCAAAACAGTTCCCCATTAGTCCTAAAAAATCCGGACTATCTGTAAGACAATCCTAATTCTAATCATATTGTTCTATAATTGTGAGAGAATAAATAAGAGAGAATATAATCTACAAGCAAACGTATTGTTCATGGAAATGTAGACAACTTCTCTATTAAAGGAAGTTTTACTGTCCATGTAGATTATTTATATCTTCAACATTTAGAATAGGCTCTTAAAATCAAAGTACATTATAATAAATTTGTTTTTATAATTCTATTACTGCAACTGTACATGCAACTGTATTTTAAATTGTTATCTATTCTGCAGTCCAAATCAACCATTCCCAAAATTTCAAATTCTCAAGTTGATCACATAGAATCAGATAATTCGAGTGCTAGTTATAGAAATGTGAGCATTAAAGATTTGTGTCCTGAAGATAAAGCGAGGATCATTTCTTTGGTGGATGAATTAGCCGTACTCACTGAAAAGAATGAGAAGACTGTAGCAACTCTCAACGAGGAGAGGATCGCTTATGATCAAGAGAAACAACTGTTGGTGGCTCAGAGGAAACAAATAGAACAAGACAAATTATTAGTGGAGGTAGGTGTTAAGTATTATGTATGTATTTGTTTCTGATTGGCTGTCATCAATATCATGTATTTGTTTCTGATTGGCTGTCATCAATATCATGTATTTGTTTCTGATTGGTTGTCATCAATATCATGTATTTGTTTCTGATTGGTTGTCATCAATATCATGTATTTGTTTCTGATTGGTTGTCAACAGTCAATGCTATCACATCTGATATTATCTTTCATAATTGGCTTTTAAATGTATATGTTTTTGTTTTATTAGCAACATTTACAGCAGAGACAACAGGAATTGGTCAATTTACAAGCTCAACTACTGGCTAATAAGAATCTGCAGATACAAAATCAATCAAGTACTACTCCTGCCTCATCATATACTCTGCCGTCTCTACCTCTGTCAACAAAACTACCTGTCCAATCCAACAACAGTAATTCTGACAGACTGCGTCATTCCCAGGAAGACCTTCGTTTGAATCTGGTTAGTCAGGAATATTTCACTTTCTAGAATGTTTTCACCTCCTGTTTTTGATGTACACAGTTTGAGCAGGTTCCCAGTGGTTAACTTAACTACCCTAACTTGCCAACTATAAGACATAATTATCAACCTGACCCTATGAATGCAGGGCATTTTTATTTAAATCCTAATTATGGTAGCATCGACCAAGATTGAGGATAATGTAATTAATATTTCAGCCTTCATCATCTTCAGCACACTTTTCTATTATTGACACGAAATCAACTTTGGATTCACCGAGAACCACCAAATCGAGCATCTACCAGTTTAATCATCCTCCTTTACCGGACTTCAATCCATTGCATCAACATCAGGTAGCATAAACACAAGGCATGATGATTGTCGATGATTTATTGTTAAGATTTGTTTTCAATTTGTTTTATTAGATGAAACATTCATCACTCCCCAACACAAGCGATTCAAGCAAGCAGAATGAGAAAGGTCAATGTATATCAAAGGAGCAGAAAGAGCTTCAATTACTTGAATCGGCATATCAAAAGTGCATTTTCAAATTGAACCACATAGCTGAAGAGCAGCACCAGCTAACGGATCCCAAATCATGGCCCACAGTTGCTGCTGCTGGGGAGAGGTCTTCCTCCACCAATCATATTCCCCGTGTCAGTGATGTAGAGAGTTGTCGTTCTCAGGAAATACCTGCCACTGCCAAGCTTCATGAAGATTTACTTCTGAAAGAAAAACAGTAAGCTATTAATTTTTTTCATAAAGATTTGCAGATCTATAAGACCCAAAACATCCTTTGTGTCGTCTCGCTGTGAACTGATTAGTGCTTATATATTTACAGATATCAAACTTCTCGCAGCGAACTGATTCAACGCCAGAACTTTCTTTTAGAAGAAGAGCGAAGATGTTTGAATGAAGTATTAACTCAGCAACAAGAATTGAAGAATCTTTCCAGTCGGTTGAGTCATTTGAACATTTCCCGAGTTGAACAGGATAAGCGACATGATGTAATAAAGTTAACCCTAATTTTTAGCGAATATTATTTTATAGCCTAGTGAATATTTTAGTATTGTGAACTACTAAAATGATTTTAGAAGAAAAGACCATTGTATTTGCGACATAAGAAAGAAAATTCTGCTCCAAATCAGCCTTATGATTCGCCTCATGATGATAAATCAGAAGTCCACTATGTTGTGCCTAAAGTAAGCTTTTCGACTTTTACTTATGAAGGTTTTGTTTACATAAAATAGTCAATGTCTACTTATGTATATCGCTGTTTCATTTTAGTCTCTTAATCCTGATAATTTTCATCAACAACCGCTCTCTCAGAAATACAGCCACGGTTCAGATTATCCAGATGCTCACAACGATACTGACAAAACGAGCTGTTCACCATGCTCAGAGTCCAGTGGAACACCTAGCTCTCTAAGGGATTCCATTACCTTACCTCCAATGGGAAGTCCAGGTTCACTCTCTATTATTCCCTCAAAAGGTAGAGATATTAATTATGAAATCCTTTAGTTAAACTAATAAATCGATAATTTTCAAATCTGTTTACCTTTTCAAGTATCTGAGAAACATCCACGCAAATCATACCATTCACGTAGTTTACACTCGGGACAGCCTTTTACCGGCCCGGTTTCTATTCAATGTGACTATGCAAGATCATCCGTATCGGAGCACCATCGAGTGGCTCAGACATATGGTGGGAAATATCAGAACGAATCTCCTTCGAGTTCTATTCTTGATATTGTAGAATCGATGGAACCAGACCCCGATGATAATGAATCTACAACTGATCACTTGAATGATCATCTCGATTCTGACGAAGCAGAGTCTCAAATAATTGAAGATTTATTCTTTTGCAAAACTTAATTGCGATTGTATTGTTATAATTTGTTATAATTCTGTTATTCTTTCCTATTTTCCGTCCAATATTATGCATATTTTTTATATTGTATATTCCCATTTGCTTTGTTTTTTGAAAGTTAAAATATAATTTGTTATATATTCTCAAAAGGTTTTTCCATGGATATGACTTATTACACGTTTATTATAATTAAAAAATGTTAAATATTTAGCAAGTTTAAATTTATTAGACTAGTTTAAATAAATAATAAAATTAAATAATCTGGAATGATATTTACAAGAAAATTTAGTTTATATCGCATAATATCCATAAGAATGTCAGTTTTTTTTATAGCGGATTAATTAAAACTACATTTTTTTATTTAGTAAGCAAAAATCAAAGACCGTGCTACGTACTATGTTACGGGCATCGATATATTTTATTTTGACTAAATTATATTGATTAGAATAAAAGTTTACATTTGTCAGATTGAATGACCGTGAATTACAATCATTACAAAAACCTGGTGTTTTGTGGCAACATTGTTGATAAATCAAATAAATATTCTTTAATTTTCTGTAACAGAAATCCATTCAATACGTATTATTAAATGTTTTTAAATGTATTTATTTATTAATTTTGTGTTATAATACTTCATTAAATATATTTATATTAATTAATAAATACAGCGCTATTAAAACTCATGAGGATCTTAGTCGGACTGATAAATTAAATATTGTTTTTGCATATTAATTTAAGTAATAATAATTAAATATTGTTTGATGTGTTTTGATGAAACTTCATAATTTTATCAATTTTTATTTTCATTAATAATTTGATGTTTTAATTTGAAGTTTAAACACGATATGCTATGCTATTTATGCAATAACATATATGTTAAACATAAAAGAGAAAATTGTACACAAACTCTTATATAGAGAAATTAATTCATTGCTAAGTAACCAATTTTAGTGATTTAGCATTAGATGGAATTAATTAAATATCTAAAAATGCTGTTGAGTAGAGCATTTATTTAATTATGAGATTTAAAACTTTATTTATTTTATTTAATTATGAGATTTAAAACTTTATTTATTTTATTTAATTAGGAAATAAAATAATAACTATTGAATTAAAAAACAAGCAATACTTCAAAAAATATCAAATTTGATGCATTGCTTCTTACTCTGAATTTTAAAATATACATCTAATATTTTCAAAAAATCATCAATTCCTCTGGCTAACATTAATTATTCATTCATTTATTTATTTATTTATTTATTTTAGACATGAATAAAATAGACAGTCATATTTTTGCAGTAGGTAAGTTAACAATGTTTAATATCTAATGTTCTTAATTTACCTTATGTAGTTTATTTTTGATCTTTTAGATCTTTATAATTAATGGTCTTATGCTAAAGTGATGTAAAAGATACTAAGATAAATGAACTTTCAGTGGCAGCTCCATGATTATGATACTGTGAGGGGGCTCATTTCTAAAAAGCACCAAAAAATATACCATTATGCAACCAAAAACTGTCTTATTTTATTTTTTATCATACAAAGAAAGGCACCAAGTCGAAAATTATTGAGTGCTAGCAACCACTTTAGCCCATCTGGATCTGCTACTGACATTGTCTAAAACAATTATATGCTTATGTGCATGGAAATAAATTTTGATAATAAAGAGCTTTATTGCAAAATTCAAGATACTCTAATATTTCAATTATCAACAGAAAATTTATTTTATTTTGAGCATATCAGTGAAATCAGCATTTAAGGAAACAATTTTAAATCTAACTTTGTCTATTATTGACTGTGCCAAAATTATATATTGGATTTAAAGAAAATTAGAAATATCTATATCTATACATTAATTTGAGTTACATCAGATGTGCGACTAAATAAAATACCAATAATGTTGAATATAGTTGAATATTTTGGCCTCAGTTATGATTAATTGTTTGTTAAAATAAAACTATTATATTACAAAAAGAAGGCAATATACATTGTGAAAAATCATTGAATAGTCATTCAATTTTATGATATTTTTGATTGTAGAATTCTAAAATCCAAGTCTATTATTTAAGCTATTGTAAGAAATGTTGACTGCAACTTAAAATAAAAGATTGCATTGAAGTGACAAATTGATCTAAAAACAGATTTTGGGTTTAAGTTACCCTCCATCACATCAGTAATAATATGCAATTAAATCAAATTACAATATGCATATTATGTAATTATGTTTTCCACAGGTGACTCATTTGTAGGTAAAACAACTTATCTCCGACATTATTTCCATGGTGCTTCGTCCTCCTTCAACTCTCCAACAATAGGACAAGACTTCTTTAATAAGACTTTTGCATCTTCAGATGGAAGTTCATTAAATATTTGCTTTTGGGATACAGCGGGTCAAGAAAGGCAAGTTTAGAGACTAATATTAATTGTAACTATAATTGAACTATTTTATAAATATTCTTTTGAATGTTTTGAAAGTCATGTGGTATTGTAATATAAAAGAAATATTCTATAGATTTTCCATTGTGAATCATAGTCTGAGACAATAATATAATTGAGGGAAGGTCACAGTGTGCAGGGAACTATGCTGCCAGCATGCTGTGAAACACACACACACAAACCTGCTGACTGTTATTGCTGACTATACTACTACATAATATTGTATCAGTTAAATCTGTATTAACAAATATACCTTGTTGACTACCATTACAATAGCCATTATAAATATAAATTCATTTTAATGATTTTTGAATTTCAGGTTTAATAGTTTAACTACAAATCATTTCAAACATGAGAGAAGTGGATTGATATTGATGTTTAGTCTAACTGATGAATCGTCATTGGAAAACTGTATTACTTGGCATAGTAAGCTCACTGATAATTCTCCACTTGGTTCAAAATTACCAACCATATTGGTTGGAAACAAGAAAGATCTTATGAATGCACGAAGAGTACTTGAAGAAGATATTGAGAAAGTTTCGAAAAAATTAAAGTAAGAAGATATATTATCTTATTAAATTTAACTGATAGATAACAACATTGCTTTTGTTAAGTTTGAAGCATAGAGTTTGGAGCATAGAGTTTGGAGCATGTAGTTATTAGAATTTCATTTTTAATTTGCACTCTATTCTTCTAAGACATTGATTATTATTATTACAGTGCCAAGTATTTCCTGATCAGTTCTATAACTGGTGAGAATATGAACGATAGTGTGGAATATATTTGTGAATTGGTCAAAAATTTGCCAGAAAATATTACTTCCACAACTATTCCAATTAATGCCAGTGAAGATTCAAATAATGATGAAAATTCAAATAATGAAGTAACTAATTCTAATAGTAATTGCTTTTGTATTTAGTGTTTATTAAACCTTTTCTTTCCTATATCAGGTTTCTGAATCCATGTAGGTATGTCAGATCTGTTAATTATTCCGAAATATTCATTCCTAATATCCCCCGCCATTAGAAAATTCAGGCCTGTGATTGTTCCTCAAATTCCTCAAATTCCTCAAATTTCACTATCATCCTCAAATTCCTCAAAAATTCCTCAAATTTGGCTTTTTTTATAAAATTCCTCAAATTTCAATAAAATGCTGTAAATATTTTTTTTGGCATCTTTAAATGCCTTCTAGAATAAGAATTTGCAAAAATTTCGGAAAATTATGCATTTCCATTTGACTTTTGGTACAGATCTCCGGCATAACATGACAGATTTATATATAAATAATTGAATGTTGGTGGCCTTTAAGGGGAGGTGGAGGCCATTTTAAGAAAAAAAAACATGTTTTTCAATTCCTCAAATATTTTAAGGGGTCAATCACAGGCCTGAAAATTGTAAATTGTCGTTTCGAAATAATGGGGATATGAATTTGTGGAGGATTGTTGCCTTAAAACATCAATATATGTATGTATGTACATTTTTATGAACTAGAAAGTGAATCTATTCATTCTATTTCTATGCACCCAATGTCTATGCCATTATTGATATATACATCCACATTATGTATATCTATGGCTGAGTCACGGTCACAACCGTTTTTCTGACACAACCGTTTCCGTATAGCCCCGTATAGCGAGCTACTATAGCCGCTGCAATTCTTAATTTTTTCTCTTTTCTTTTCTTATTTGTCCTTTTCATGCAATCAATTGGTTTTCCTCATCGTATTCATCCCCAAGTATATTTCTGACTATTTGACTATTGCTTATCATTCAGATTATCTTTCTATATGTGGACATTCATAGATTACCAATCATTTGACCTTAATGATTTTCCAACTATATGCACAACAGAGTTTGAGTCTTATAAAATAATGATGATTTAAAGTTTTAACATAATTTTTATAATTCAAGTTTAAAACATTCTTGGCGGACTAAATCGTAAATATTCCAAATATTCACATTATTACAGATTATAATATTTTGCCCACTGTATTATGTGCCTAACTAATTATCGAATTGTATTCCATTATATTATGTCATCATTTGCGAAATATCATTGTTTTAATGACATGTAATATTGTAATATCTATTTAATAAAATATTCTCTTACGACGCAATTATTTTCTTTATCTACAATGACAAAAATAGCCCGAAGACCACTTCGTTAATTAAAGTCAATCCAAGGACGACCTTGGATCCAAATCGTTCAATCGGTAGTATCGACGGGCGGTGTGTACAAAGGGCAGGGCTTTATTAAATGAATTACAAAATAAATCTAAATATTTATAATAATACTACTCGGTTTATGATCAGTAGTATTACCAAAATTAAAAAAGTGTAATAAATCAGTAATTGAAATTAAATTTGTAATCATGGTTAATGAATTTCCAGTTTAAAGTATTTCACATCAAATCTATCAATCTAACAGCAGACCTATCAAATCAATACGACTTCATCAGCGTTACAGAATGGACTTATGGACTTTTCAGAAGCATTTTGTTACAATACAACACAGCACACTACTAATAAAAATAGTTGACCTACAATTACTAGAAGATAATGTTTATAATCTATACACGAGAAAATATATTCATGTATGTATAGACAAAAAGCTCTTGGTATGAATATTCCTATCCTGCCTGCCCAAAAGCAAAAATGTAGTTCCTCTGTGTAACAAATCAACCCTAAGCTAGACTTTAATTTAATCATATAATTAATACAATCAATATAACCATAGAATCAATATAATCCAATTATCATTCTGCCAATAATAACGTTATATAATCTATATGGTGGTTATATAATCTATATGGTGGTTATATAATCTATATGGTGGTTATATAATCTATATGGTGGTTATATAATCTATATG
>JAYMFX010006453.1:0-16271 GCA_036784945.1 Monocelis spectator
AAGTCTATTAATTTGGGTTCATATTGTTTAGAAAGATACATGGCGGCACAAGGGACAAAACTTCTTTGATATCTTACTAACAGTTCTGCAGTATATTGCTCTATGACCATTTCTAGTTGTCCGTTCATTGTGTCTTTGAAGCTTATTGTATAGTGCCAAGACGTGTGCAAGCAGTTTTAGATAAACGTGGTGGTCATACAGCTAGGTTATTGACATCTTTTTTATTTCTCTCTTTTTACTGCATTCAGGCAGTATTTTTTATGTTCTAATAATCTAAACAATGTCATAATCAATATTATGACATTTTAATATATTGAATATTTCAATATTAAAATTAATTTAATGTGATATTTTTATGTTAGCTCAAACTTATGTTAGAAAATAGACTGTACAGTTACTTTTGTCCAGGAGTGTATATATCAGGGACTACTATATATATATATTAAAGCAATTATTGGAACAATTTTAAACCAAACAATCAAAAATAGAGAACTGTTTAAGCGAAAAGACAAATAGCTAGTATTAGATAATCTTGCCATCCAAATGTTGCATCAAGTGTAGACGTAAACCAATTGTTGCATGCAAGAATGTTGCGTAGTGTAGATCCCTCTTTTTGGTTGATATTTTTCTTTTTAATAATCTTAAACTATATTTGTTTAAATAGATTCTTTTGTTTCATTTTCGATATTAAGATCCCTAAAAAATATGTCGCGTATGGATGTAAGCAAATCTAATATAAAATTCTATAATAATTTTACTAAATTGTATATTTAAATAAAAGTAATGGAATCTAAGATTTAGCCATTTCGAGGCCAGTTGTTATATTGCTTGAACTAATGACTTGATCTTTGCATTTGCACTAAATTAATTCGAATTTGTTAACATCAGTTGATTAAAGTAATATGATGTCCAGGTAATAAAAAATTTAATTGTAATGTAATAATGAATTTATATTTTAAATACATTGCCAATAAAAATGACTACTGGATATACCATAGAAACCAGTTATGGTTGATATGAATTATTCACATTCTAATTTTTAACTATAATACAAATTATATACAGATTCAATTTTTCTGTATTATCATATTACAACAAGAAACGAAAGTGTCAACAGGAGATCATTTATAAAAAATGAACAAAATAAGCAAAAGTTTATCAAATCATATTGTTGTAGTTGGATTCTAAATTGAACAGTTAACTCAAAATATTAACTATTAAATGTAGTTTTTACATAGACTTTGCGTTCAATTTAATAGTTAGACTTAACATTTATGATTTTTTCTTTTTAAAAATGATATAAATAAAATTGTGCCTAATTCAATCAATCAATCGATCAAAAATGTTTCCTATTGGTCTTCTAATGTCTTGTAATAAATCTAATAAGGCCCTCAAAATGCAAGAATTTTGTTGAGTTATATCTTTCAGCAAAACCTATAAGTACTTTAGCTGTAATTTTTCTTTCTTTCTTTGCCATGTCTTTTTGTGAGTAAAATTTGGAAGGATAAATTTTAAAATAAACTTCAGCAGTTCAGTACATTAGAAGACATGGAAATGAAAATTTATTAAGAAATCTGCTAAATCAAATTATAGGTTTTTTAATAAAATGAGAATTGTTATCACAAATTGTTTACTTATTTTTTAGGATCGCTCTTACAGGTCTCGGGAGATGTCTCCCAGGTATAGAGAATCTAGAAGATATTCAAGATCAAGATCTCCTTATGCTAGGGACAGGTAAGATATTAATAGACAAAACATTAATGTATTGTCTTTCTCAGAATAAGAAGTCTATTTTGATTTTAAGTAAGACTCCTTTAGTAAGTATTACATCCTTTACTTGGAATGAAGCTGCCATTAATTTGAAACAGATCTGAAATTTTTGAACAGAAACCTAGATAATGGCTTGTCAAGATGAACTAATGAAATATGATATACATAGGTATAATCACAAATGGTTTAGAAAATGTGTGAAGTATATTAATTATGTCTAAGAATCTTTGAAATTAACAACAAAGCTAATGACTGCCAGAGAGACCAATAGAAATTCTGAATGAAAGTTCAAGCATACTGAATATGTCAATTTTCTGAAATGCATTGCTAAAAGAATTTCAAAAGATGTCAGAGAAGAATGATTCTGAAAGATTTTCAAATTTGTTAAAGCCCCAATTAAAATGGTTGTGTGGCTGATTAAAAAATTCAAATTCTGAAGAGTTATCAACCTGCATTAATTCTATAGACGATCACCTCCAACTTATCGTCGCGCTGCTCCCACCAAAGCTGTCAGAGATAATCCACCTCCTTCAAAAGTTCTTGGTGTTTTTGGACTAAATTTGGAAACAAAAGAACGTGATCTCTTCGATTTGTTTTCAAGATTTGGAGACGTTGATGATGTTACTCTTATCTATGACAATTATACAGGTAAATACAGATGTTTTAGTTGTTTTATCAGTTGAAATTGTTGAAATGGTTCATTTGGAAACTAAGAAAAAAAGAAAATTTTCACGAAATTTATTAGTCACAGGTGAATAAGAATATGAATATGGATCCTTCAAGAAATTCCTTGCCTCAATTATTAAAGAAGAAGCGCTTAGTTCTTTTTATCATATGTATTCTTTTCAAAGAAGACCTTGTTTTCTAATTTAAGTCTGCTTGTCCTTCTGTATACAATATTAAGAGGTAATTTCTGTTTTGATTAATTTAAGATTAAAGCAATTGATATTATTTTTATCCGTGTTTCATAATGTCCATGTCAGATTCAGCTCTCCTTAAAGATTTGAATAGAATTACTCTAAAATCTGTTAAGAAGATGAATTCCGATTTTGTGGTCTTCGTTGGATTCTGAAAAAGAACGAAATAAGTCTGCTTGTAGCATCGAAGCAAATTTGAAAAGAAATGTATTTGGATGCAGATATTTATGGTCTTCTATGAAGTTATTTTCCTATCAAATACGAATTGTGCTATTTGGTAAACAAAATTACTTGCGGAGAAGGATTGATTCTGTCCTTTATAGTCAGTTTGAGCAACAAAAGTATTAATCTGAATCATAAAGAAGCTAGAAGATGCGGCTATTTCAAAAATATTTCATGTGATTTTGAATTTAAACTGAAAATTATTGACCAAGAACATAAGATAAAATTCAAATAGAAGAGGATAATCTGTTCATAATACTGCTGCTCGAAATACCAGAATCTGTGAGAAGTGAATATATAAATATGAGGATTTCAGATAAGGAGGTTGTAATGGTATAGATTTGTATTCATTCTCAATTTAACAGGTATGTAGTATATATTTTGCTTTGTAAAATGCACATGCCATTCTTTATTTCAGATAATGGACAATTAATAACTAGCTAACTAAACTATCATGCTAAATTTATTAATGTCGTATCAATTATGTAATGATTATAAATTGACAGTTCTATTGTTTAAGTTCCCTTATTCAATGCTTATTAAATTGTTTAAAACATTTTTGTGAATTCATTTTATTTTGCCATTTCCCTATATTGTTAAGGTCGATCTCGAGGTTTCGGATTTGTTTACATGCACGACTCAGCTGATTCTCGATCTGCTAAAGAACAACTACATGAAGTTGTACTTGATGGTCGTCCTATACGAGTTGATTATAGTACAACAGCAAAACCTCATGCTCCTACTCCTGGAGTTTATATGGGGAAAATTAATTCTAGGTAAGTAATTGTTAAAAATAATACAAATAATGTTTCCTTTTCGACAATTAGTATTATAAATGTGATTGACTAATTTATATTTACAGGTTTCGGGATCGCGCACCTCGAAATGGTTATGGCTCCTACAGAGATGATTATCGCAACAGCAGCTTTAGAGGTCGTGCACCACCCAGATCATCCAGAGGGGGCTATGGGGGCTACCGCAGTAGTAGCAGACGATCTATGAGTCCACCTCCAATGAGAAGACGGTCTCGATCGCCAAGATCTCCTAGCTTTGATAGATATGAAAGTAAGAGACTATTTTTATAAGATCAGTATTCTTAATAATATATTTAGTAGACCAAATAATTAAATTTGTGAGGTGATAGTTTCAAATTGTTCCGTTTAAATGTGTAAATTAAAAAAAATTGTTTTAAACATTTATTTTCGTCTTTTCTGATTCTTCAAAAGGAATGTTAATGAAAGGTGAGATCATTGATTAATTATAATCTTACTTTTACTTGCCTTGATAAGGATTTAGATAGGTTTAGTTAGTGTATTACAGTTGTAGTTATTACATAACAATCAATCAAAATTAAATTTATTAGCTAACCCTCAGCTTGTTTATTCAATTCTACTTACTTTTATTGTACAGTAATAACGTTGATTTCAACGTCATCTCAGTATATAACATGTCTCTCTTCCTCCAGGTAGACGTTTTGGTTAAAATATATCTTGCACCAAGATATCTGTTTAGAAATATAGGTATCTATTCTATCGACCTGAAAATCACGAATTATAGGTTTTCTTTATGCTATAAAATGTTGACACGTTAAGTATACTTACCCAATATGTACTGCTTTTTTATTAATTTTAGGGCGGTATTGATCATTTCAAGCGTGTGTATATACGAGAAGTTATTGTTGTTTATAGTAATATAGTTGCGACATTTTTATATAAAAAATGAATTATATTCAATTCATTTATTTGTTTCATTCATTGTAATTTTTTGTCAGTACTGTACATTAATACAAAATAAAATCTGTTTTTTGAAATGTATTATCTTTATAATTGAATCGTTCAAATGTCCTACTTTGAATCGTCATTTCAATTCTATATAGTGCAGTCCTAATCCGGGTTTAGAATTTTGCGCTGTCGCGTAGCCTTCTGTGGATTACAAGCCACCGGGTTAAGTATTCGTGTTAGAGAAATACAAATAAGGGTAGAATCAATAAAATTTCTGGAGTTCCAAATTAACACAATTACTAAATATCTAGAAACCTGTTAGCTTTCGTATTATGCCATTTAATCGTTAACAAAAGCATTGTTCTGTGAGTATTATTAATTTACAGCAGTGTCGCTGGTATATATTGATTAATGCATTTTACATCTTTCATTATTACAATGTCCAGTTAATGGATTATTTGTATTCTAAATAAAGTGTACCACTACTGTTTTTTGCTATATTCATTTTTAAATTAACTTCTGATTAAGTCATGATTGCTTAATTAAAAGGTTATTTATTGTGTTGCTCTTTTCGAGTTGATTGAGGTTAATTTAGGCTGTTGTGTATTTTTAGAAAGTTTAATTATTCGTTTGAATAAATAAATTTAATTTAAAAATAATTTAAAATTTGGAAACGGAATCATCTGGGGAAAAACTGTTATTGTTATGAATTTAAAGTATTATATTTTCTTTTTTAGCTGGTATATCTTTGTGAATAGATTTTCAAAGAAAACAATAAACTCTTTTCAAAGTTTTCCTTGCATTTATACTTTCAATGTAATCATTTTAATCCTGCTTAAATACATAATAGATCAAACCAAATATATAAGTAATATGCCACACTTTCTACTGAAGTTGTCATATTAGTTTGGTTTTATGTATTAAATTTTGGTCAGTACATACATGCACTTGTATATTATCCACTTCAATATTTAAGTTTTGCTTTGATAAACAGATTATTATGGAATTAAATAAAGTCCATTTTAATATTTCATCACACTACAAATTAAAAAATGTCAACCCATATTGACAAATGGGTCCATCAAATTATAGACGGGAATATTCAAATATGATTGTTTTTTTGCATAAATCAGACATTTTAATTGGTTGATCTCATAATTTGACATTTAACCGTATTGACAGTCAACAGTCAGTCAACTTACACCAATTTACTTGCTATATAACTTTGATGTTTTTATTTGCAGTACAGAATAAATTAATGTTATCAATAATATACCATTATAAATGAAATACTGCATATTTTAAATTATTTATTTAATTACCCAAAATAAAAGTATACTATCAAATATTATACTCATTATGCCTCCTGGCACATAGGGCAGCAACAAAAGTCTTCCACTCATTCCGGTCCTACACTAGTCTCTCTATGGTTCCCCACGTGTGATTCATATCTTTGATCTCTCCTTCTACAGTTCTTTGCCAGGTGGTTTTAGGGCATCCCTTCTTTCTTTT
Source organism: Monocelis spectator (assembly GCA_036784945.1). Taxonomy (NCBI): domain Eukaryota; kingdom Metazoa; phylum Platyhelminthes; order Proseriata; family Monocelididae; genus Monocelis; species Monocelis spectator. Next base: position 6,143 of record JAYMFX010006453.1, read on the forward strand.
CCCCCTTCAGGTATCCAGTGGAGGGCTGTTGGTGTGATGTTATTGATGCTCTTCTTCATTACATGTCCGATCCATCTCCACCTTTTTTGCTTGATAATGTTTCCATGCTATCTTGATGGCATTTGGCGCACAGTGCTTTGTTCGAGATGGTGTTTAGCCAGAAAATGTGGTATACTTATCCTTCTTAGATTCCTTGTGTGGAAGACAGACAGCTTGTAGAGGTCATTTCCCATCATTCTCCAACATTCAGAGTTGTATAGAAGAGTGGAAAGGACACAGCTCTAGTATAGTTTTAGCTTGATCTTGATGCTGTATTGATGCAATCTCCAAACATTGAGCATGACAAGTGCATTTCTGGCTTTGTTAAGATGATTCTTGATGTCTTTGCCTGCACCTCCATTGTGTGTTACAGTGCTTCCCATGTAAGTAAACTCCTCTATTACAGGCAGATCTTCCTGTTTGTTTATATTGATAAAGGATCTGGGATGTTCAGGGTCATCACCTTGGTTTTCTTCTGGCTGTTTTCAAACCAATTTGCTGGGCAAAATGATTGAGTCGGGTAGTTTTTCTTGCATATGCCGGTGGGTATGTTAAAGTAGAGCAAGATCATCTGCAAAGTCAAAGTCTTCAAGTGTAGAAAGGAGGGTCCATCTTATGCCCTTTTTGGTCTTCAGTTACTTGTTTCATCACCAAGTCTATGGCGATATTGAAGAGTAATGCTGACATGCCGCATCCTTGCCTAACTCCTGTATTCACTGATTATATGTGTGTTGACTTATTATATAAATTCGATATTTCTTTTAAAATCTTACTTTTGAGATACTATAATGTAATTGCATTACTTTATGGAAAAATTATTGTTCATTTCTGGATAAAATTGATGAATAAATATATTGATTTTTTTTTATAAATTGTGTAATAAACATAGTATTTACCTTTTTAGAAATTAGTGTTTAGATGGAAGGATATTGGGAAAGTAAGTCAATGTTTAATAATTTTGCTTAGAAATGCTATATTTCAATTCATAACCATTTTGTTTGTTTTTAAATAAAAGAATATAAGCAATTGACAGAGAGAGAGATTACAAATATAAGCAATGGAAAATATATTCAAGACCAGTTTAAAATAGTTAGATTATGAAATGTAAGTCTTTTTTCATTATAAAATAAGAAATGTACTTCCTTCCTTCTATTTTAGGCTCTGTCCTTGCAACTGGACTATCTTATGACAACTGTGATTCTGATGTCATTCCTAATACTGAAGAGCCAGTCTACATATTAGGAGAATGTTACAGTGCATTATATGGTAAATGTTTTTGAATTTGATTTGATTTAGTACTTAACAGAGTAATTAAAGGAAAGGTGTTTGGAATAAAGAAAGTAGATTGTATTTCAATTAATTAACTCATGTTAAACTTCACAAGGGTTAACCTGATGTGATTTCCTGATTTCATTTTGTCTTGGTTGAAATTTCTGCTTAGATCGTGACGAAATCAATCATGATATTCTATCGAAAATCTGGATCACTTATAGGAAAAACTTCCCTCCCATCGGTGCCCCTTCCGGCCCTACCTCTGACACCGGGTGGGGCTGCATGCATCGTTGCGGCCAGATGATGATGGCCTACACCCTAATTCATATTCATCTTGGGCGCAGTAAGTCTTAGTTTAATCATAGTCGGCACCTTGTCAGAACTCTCTTTCTCTCTCTCTCTCTCTCTGTGCATTTGCCTTTATATTGTGTTGCCACCCGAATTCATTTCAGAATGGAGATGGTATCGCAACACTCCCAATCCTGTGTATGATCGAATTTTGTCAATGTTTCACGACAGTAAAGGGGCGATGCTCTCCATTCATCAAATTGGTGGGTCAACAATTATCTAAGAATGTTATTATTGTAGTTAACATTTGCGATAACATTATGATTGATTTCGCTTAAATCTGTCAACACTTGACTCACATTCTCTGGAGTGCGCTGTCGTTCTTAGCTGTAATATTATTGATTCATCTAAGCTTAGTTATTACAATTAATTAATTAGATAAAAGCCATGTAAATACTATTTCATACATGCCGTATATATGTATGTACATCTCTACAAATTCTTAGCAGCAGTCGAAATTTTGTTGATCAATATGACACAAAGAAACATCGCGAACTTATTCTATAGAATTAAGTTATGAGGCTCATGTTGAAATCTTGTATCAGTTAAAACTCTGGTTTATAAAATCTAACTGTTCATATCTATAGTAGATTTATTAGAATATCTTTAACAAATCGTGATTACGTCATCAACCTATTTTTCAGCCAGCATGGGTGTATCAGAAGGGAAGAAAATTGGCAAATGGTTCGGTCCCAATACAGTTTCTCAAGTACTAAAGTATGGAATATTTCTCTAATAGAGTTGTGATGAAGTATAGCATGAAGAATTTGGAAAAATTACAGTTATTTATACAATATGCCCAAACATTAAATTCACCCAAAAAGAAGTGGTCGTCAAAAATATATTATATCCTTATTCCTAATATCGGTTTCTTATTGATCTTGAGTAAATCCTGAGGTTTGACCATTTTTAAAATATTCCTATAGATTTTATTTGTTTCTAGATAGAAATCGTAAATGATCATTAAAAATATCATAAAAACAATTTGTCACTTTAAATATGGAACTGTTTTTACTTTCTAGAAAATTGTGTGTTTATGATCGGTGGACAAATTTGGTGGTGCATGTTTCTCTGGAAGATGGCGTCATTATTGACGAAATTAGTAAGTCAGAATCTCTGTTGGGTCAGACAATAACATAGTCAATCTAAACCAAAATTTCTTAAATAGACAAATTGGTATGGACCTCAATTCAGTCTAAACAGGCAACGAAGTAAGTTATCTTTATTACAATTCTTTTAATTTCTAGAGAATTTATGTCGTCTGCCGAAAACTCAACCGCCTGTTGTTAGAGTTTCTAGTCCGAGATCTTTCCAGCTGTCTGCCGAGTCTCAAAGTGATTCTTCGAGGAAACGCAAGTAACGCCAGATTATTATCATTCAACCATATCCTAATAATTAGCGGGTTTACATTACATTTTCTTCTTCTGGTTAACTTTATCATTAGAGTTTAAGTCTCGCTCCCTCGTTTAAGTCTCGCATCGATTTGGTAACAGACTGATTGATGGTTACATGTCTTACAATTGTGCTGGAAAATGAATATTATTTGACATAAATCAATGATTATCTGTTCAGAGTCAGCGGTTTAATCAGTAAAGAATTGGACGATGACTGCGTGGAAGTGGTCTTACCTCCAGTCAGCAGCGCCAACAGTTCCAATAGTTCAACTCCCCGTGCTCAAAGACCTTCGCCACATGAAGAATTTGATTGGCGGCCTCTTCTTCTGGTGATTCCTCTGCGATTGGGCCTATCAGAAATGAACGACTGCTATATACCATCCATTAAGGTGCCTGAATAAATAAAGCAATCACAGCCACATAATTATCGAAATGATTTAATAATTTAATAAAGCATTAATATATTTAGTCTTATCGATTAATAATTAATGAGATTATCTTTGTATAGATGCTGTTCAAACTGAAACAGTGCGTGGGAATAATCGGTGGACGACCATCGCATGCTCTGTGGTTTATCGGCTCTGTCGAGAATGATTTGTTATATCTGGACCCTCACACCACTCAAGCCGCGATGCATATTCATGATGTGGCACTGCCGGATAATGACGAGACGTATCATTGTAATAAACCTGGGCGCATCGCCATCAGTAAGGTTGACCCGAGTTTGGCTGTCAGTTTTGTGTGCACTAGTGAGAAGAGTTTCACTGACCTGTGTGAAACCCTCTCCCGCAATATACTCAGTCCCGCCAAGGATCCTTTATTTGAGATTCACCAAAGAAGACCGCCTCATTTACCTCCTCTTTCAGAATTTTCCAATACCAATCAAGATTCCAGTAAGATTATTAGAAAATACTTAGCATACACTCTCATACAATACTGCGCAATACTGACTTGTACAGGCCAACTGCACAGATTTATTTGTGTTTGTGCGAACAGAGTCTTGAGGTGTTAGCAACCCTGGGACTTGGGCTTGACTATAAAATCAGGCGGTGACTGAAAATATAACTGATGCCGGTTTGAACGCTGTTTGCGCAAATTGTTATTCCATAGAGATCGGACTTTCTTTTCGTCTTCTTTGTAATAAGAATAGTGTGTCCGATCTCTATGAGTTATTCATTCAGGTTTGCACACGCTCACATAAATTTGTGTGGCTGACTTGTACCGCTAGTTTATGCATTTTTATATGAGCGTGTAAGCACTTCAAACCCCGCACAAATAATTATGCGAATTATTGCATGCCCAAGCCAACTGTGCACATTTATTTGAGCGTGTAAACCGTCCTCAAGGCACTTTAATGGATGTACCTTTGGTTATATAAACTTTCTATATTTTCGATTATTGTCATAAACTGCCATAATCAGAAAGTACTAAAGATAATTTCGGTAGCTCTAACTTTTATGAATCTCTTGATTGTTTAGAATGGACCAAAGAACCAGTTTATGATTCTGATGAAGATTTCGAGTTGATATGACCGACCTTAACTGCGCTGTTAAAACTATCTAGTCTTTCATGTTACCATACGAGTAGTTGGCTGAAATTCCTGTGTTCCACGCCTCATTTAATATGTCAAAGAAATATCTTAATTATATATAGCGCCTTAAACATTATTATACTAGTATACGAATTTTTTTTTTTGATGTTTAAAAGAGAAGAGATCATCAAAATCTAATTTTGTGTTTGAAAGGCGAAAAATTTCTAATGCAAAAGATAATTATCTTTAATATCATTTGTTTAGTATTTATGAAGTAAGGGTGTTCGGAAAATTCTGATTTGTCTAAGGCAATATCAGTAAATTTAAAATTCTTCTATCGATTATAATAATTGTAACTCTGTAGATATTTTTTGATCACTCTTTACGTGATACAATGCTTTCGAAAAATTATATTTTCTAAATTTACTGCATCATGATTACGTAATAACGAGCTTCACAGTTTAATGCTTATCATAAATAATGACAACTTGTGTTTGATATATATATATAGGAGTTGATGTACATATTTAAATCCGTTGGTAAATAAGTATTTATTGTTTAATAAAAAATATATTACAATGTTTTCATTATTTCTTATATGAATTTATTGGCTATTCCAGAAGCATCGGAATTAATAAACAAGCTTTCTAATAAATGTTATATAATTAGTTACAATGTATATGTCATTTAAGTATGATAGAAGCTATATGGATGTTGTTAAGACGTACGTACCCGCAGTTCTAATTCTTTTTATTTGTGCGTCATTTATTTTAATAGTAGGCAAAATGTTTACTAATACAGTTATTTTATGCCCAATGATTACGTTTATTAATTTGCTAGAATTGTCCATTCTCGATTCATATTTCAGATGCATTTGAATTTTATATAATTGCTGAAAAAACTAATTATTAATATCAGTTGTAATTATGTCTATGATTTACATAATAACTTTTTCAAGCTCGTTATTAATTGTTTATATTAGCTGTACATAATATTGAATTTTGCGCGGTTGTATTGAAATTGAAAGTAAAATCTTATTTATTAAAGAAAAATAGACAGACTTTCTATTTTATGGAAAGTAATATCATTGTTACAAAGTTGTATAAATCATTGGCTTTGTAGACTAATAATAATTTGTTTCTTATTAAAATATGTAGAAAAAATATGTCTGAACTTATTATACCTATATATTCTTGATTACACTACACATATTCATATATATTGGCATTAATATGGTCTACTTTGTTTGAGTAATCAGTCCATAATTTTCATTGTATTAACAAATGTTTGGACCAATTATGAAAATCATCTTAGCTAAGATGAGTGACATATTAAAGGAAATATAGATACAAGAATTAATTAATTTAATCCACAATTTTCTTATTCTGATTATTGCTTTTAAAATTTAATAAGGTCTTTTCAAAGATGTATACAGTAGACTTTGGATATAACAACAGTTCATCTACAATGACACTCTTTCATTTCCCAAAAAATCCTATGTTTTATATATAGAAAAATTTGTATACTAACTATAACGACAGTTGACAGATCACGCTTATCAACACTTATAGACTCCCAATTAAAAATTTTATTTGAATGAATTAGGGTAAACTTGTACTCAGGAGAACTCAGGAGAAAAAAATATGTTACATTGGTTGTTTCTATGTAAACTCACAGTTTATTTGTTTTAACTAATACATTTTCAGCTAATGCATGGACTATCAATAAGGTATGTAATAAAAGTGTAACATATCACAATTAACTATACACATTGACATGTTAGATATTAATGTAGGGTACGACTTAACCTAGGTAGTGGGTACGAGTTCACCTGTTCCCATTTCAATAATGAGAGGGGAATATTTTAATGTTGTTAAACATTGCATCATTTCTGTTTAACTAGGCACATTCAGTCAGAAGATTAGTTGAACATTGGTTACACAAATCAGATCTATTATGTATAATGCACTTGTCTTGTAAGTGTGAGCAAGAGAAGAGGGTGATTTTTTATTTCGCAGTGAAATTGATACAATATAAAGCAAATTAAGGCCTTAGTAAGTGTTTTTTCTTACCTCCAAGTGTTTTAGTTTTGATTATCAAGTACATTTAAACAAGTTTTAATTTTTTTTAATTGCTTTGGTAAAATGCTGATAATGTTCAGAAGTCATTCATATATACTTGAAAAAATACTCTAAATCATTTTTTTGCAAATGTGGCTTTAATTGCTGAAACTCTGATATTTCCAATATTTTGGCAGATACTTGTCTTATAAACAATCTTCTCTTTTTTCTGCATTTTTCTTGACAGAGATAAAGCATGAATGGTGGCTACTTTCTCTTTATTGCAAGTTAGTTGCATTAAATTCTATCAAGTAATTTTAATCATATAGGTATGTATTGTGAAACAGTCCAAAGTCTATTTTTGTAAATATGTGTTCATTCTTGAGATTTGTTAAATTAATTATGAGAATATTTTTCTTTATAGCGCATACAATGAACCATTCCAGTGGTAATGTGTTTAACTTTCTTATGTCTAATGGGCAAAACAATCATCTCACAAAAAGTACTTCATCTAATAAAATTAAAGATCCAAAGGAAAGAAAAACAAGGAAAAAGGAAAAGTCAACTTCAAGACATAAATCTAAAAGTCCTAAAACTACACCAACGGAAAGAAAAACAAGTAAAAAGAAACAGTCAACTTCAGGACATAAATCTAAAAGTCCTAAAACTTCTGAAATATCCAAAACTGAAATTTCTAATCCATTAGTTATAGATGAGATATCCTTTGACAGTTTTATGCAGTCTTATTCAACTGAAGTTGAGTGTGTTAAAAACAATTCTGCCTGTACCTCTGATGATAAGACAAATTTAGTAGAGAGCATTTTAAAAGTGATTGATTCAGAATCAAAAACACATCTAAAAGATTCTTTACCAAAAAAAATAGATTTAATCGACAAACCTTTAGACTACTTATCCAGATTTAGATATGTTCCATCAGAAAGCGACTCAAACAATAGTTCACTATGTACTTCTAGTCCTAATAAAGTCATAGAAGGGGAAGAGTTATTGGATGAAGCTGATTGTAAGGAGGATAGAACCAGTCTTTCAAAGTCTCTGTCAAATAAAAATGAAGACAATCATTCAAACAAATTGCATAGTCACTCTGTTGAAAATTCTTTCGACATGTTAAGTTGGTGCAGTTTGAAAGAAAATAAAGAGGTTGAAATTGATACTATTGAGAATGATAGAGATTTCATAGAGATTCTTGAAGATGATGAGGCTGATACCTGTATATCTGATGCTCCAAGCTTGATAAAGCATAGTGAGGTGCTACCCGAAAATTCTGATTCGGTGGAATGCTCAGACACAGAAATTCTAATCTGCAATGACATTCAAGAATTAAAGAAATCCCCAAAGCTTTCTCTAAGGCGCAGTTTAAGAAAGCGAGACCCTGTAGAATATACTAAGGTTCATGTATTCGGAGATGTGCAGCAGGTTCATCGGAGAAGTAGGAATTCTAACAAAGTACCCTCTATATTCGATCCTAGTACTTGGAAAAAAGGTCAAGAAGATAAAACAGTAAAAAAACGTCAATCACTTAGAAAGCGCGTAGCCGAATCTTCAACTACTGAAAAAAGTATTGATAAAGATGAAGAAGATGAGGAATGCATTCTGGTTAAAGATGATCGACCTGTCATGGATCCGGGAAAAAAGAATTTCTTAATGTCAGGATTGCCACAAATCATGAGAAAGCAATCCAGCAGAACCACTGATTATTCGGAACAGCTGATTGAAGCACCATTCCCAAAGTTCAATAATATTGCGAACTTCACTTTGGATGATCAGATCTGGCTATCGACTGTACCATCTTTACGAATTCCCTGTGACCACAGTTTAGTTGATGTAAGAATTACACCAGAATCCCGTGTTGATTATTCTTTTTTGAAAGAAGAGGATTTTAACGTGAAAGTGAGTTTAATAATTCATTTTATTATTGTTATTTATAAGACATTTTGCACATATTACGTAATCTTATTGACTTGTAATATTTCTTGTTTCGTGTACATTGTAGAACTAGGAGTTTATGTTTGATAATTGATTCGATTGAAATGTTTTGTTACATTTTAGAAAGTTCCATTCCAAAAGGTTTCTGCAACTGAACTGCGCGATGATCACATTGAAAATATCAAATTGTTTAACAATGCTTTTCCCGTAAAACGTTTTTTAAAGGCGTTGATAGAGAGATTTCATTATTCTGATTGTTCTAAAAGTTTAAATAATGAGCAACAAACTAAAGAAGACGATGAAAAATCGAACACCGGTAACTTCTTATCTGAAATAATTCATTCATTCATTCATAATTTTACTGAATGATAACGATAATGGAAAGCATAATTGATAAATGTTTAGATGTCGCTTCTCCCCTCTGGTCGGAGAAATATTCGCCAATAAATTCTTTGGCATATTTGGGCAATTCGAATCGTGTTCAGAAAGTGAAAGATTGGTTGAAAAAGTGGCGCATCAAAACCGACCGGGAGAGTAGAAGAGTGGCTCGCCAACTGGCTAAAGAAAAGCGAAAGAATAAAAGTAAGTCCACTAAAGGAATATCCATATTATGTTTAACGATAAATAATATATTTCTACAATATTTCTATGCATAAAATTAGATATCCGTGTATCATTTATTTATTACTTACATTCTGATAAGTAGTAAGATAAAATAAATGAATTTTAAAATATTCATATAAATTTATTATTGTTTGCATTTTATTTAGAAGTACAGCAGGCTATGGACGATACGAGTGATGATGACTTTCGGCTATCTGATTGCGGCTCCGAGTCTGAGCAGAGTGAGACTGACAATGAGATAACTCAGACAATGCTTATCACAGGTCCGCATGGAGTTGGCAAAACTGTGCTTACTACAGCCCTCGCGAATGAACTTGACTATAAGGTAATTCACTATAAAGGCAGTTTCCGTCCCCAAATCGCGAGATGTTTACGGGGATTGATTTTCAATGTCGCTTAAACATTCATTACAAATAATCACTATATCTGTGGTTTAGGTGTTTGAAGTGAATGCCTCGTCGAAAAGAAGCGGAAAGGAAATTCTTCAACAGTTGCTCGCTGCTGTTGAATCACAGCATGTATCCAAGGACAATTTGTCGACCGTCTTTAGTACCTTTGAAATGACAAAAAGTAATTTGTATAAAATTGAAAGAGTTTCTTTTAATCCTTAATCAACAGTCAGTGTGTTTTACTCTATGTAACTATAATTTATAGACTTTCAAGCTACAGAATCTGTCAAAAAGGAAAAGCCCAGTAGGAAAAGAAAAAGTACAGCTGATTTTTTCGCTCCCAAGTCGAAAAAACCGAAATTGAATTCTGTTCAAGATGTCCCTCCGAAAAGCGAGAAACAAAGCGATGGTAGACTGGTTTTTTGCTTTCATTGATAAAAATAGGACATTGGATAGATCACAAGATAGATATCATTGGATAGATCACAAGATAGATATCATTGGATAGATCACAAGATAGATATCATT
>JAYMFX010006564.1:0-16263 GCA_036784945.1 Monocelis spectator
AATTTAAGGACTTTGATGGTGAAAATGCATAATATTTTATCAATGACTTTTGTAAGCTTAGGCCAATTATATGTCTCCAAGGCATGATAGTAGCAGTTGTAGATTATCGATCCACAGTTATTGTATTTCGCCTCTAATGAATTAATATCAGTGATGTTACAGTTCTTTAAAATGATAGCAAAATAGTTTATGTATGATAGTCCAATAGCATTAAACAAAATTTTGAGTATTTTAGGAGATAGGAAATATCTGGATCTCTGAAGGATTAAAGCACATTTGCTTAGTTTATTAAGTAAATAAGTTATGGAATTGTGCATTGTGAGTTTATTATCAATATAATAGCCCAAGAATTTAATAAGGTTACTATTGTTTATTTCTGTTTGGTTTATATGAATATTGATACTTGATATTTCTCAAAACACGAAAAGAATAACCTTGTGAAATTAAATTCTGGCATCACAGTTCCCCATATATAGGGCTGGATTTCCATGGCATTGTGGGCAGCAATATCTTGTCTGAGATCGTCTTTGATGCCTCCAGCAATACTGGCATCTTTTTGTAGGCTTTTCTTTTTTCTCGGTGACTGGAAGGGGTTGAAGATGATGTTGTTGATGTTGAAGGCCTAATGCAGGGCCGTTTTCTTCAAGTGGCTTATAGTGAATATTGAAAGTCAAAATGCAATTCTTCAATCAATCTTTTCACATCGCTCTTGATCCGAACAGATTCAGATGTGATAAAATCGGAGATACAGGAACTACTTTTCTATTTTATTAACGCATCAATGTTTTCAAATTTCAATTTATTTATGATACTTTTAACACCTAATCGATGGGATCTAGCCGTGCTTTCTTATTATTCCCACCACCAAATGACGTCAGAAATATTTCGAATTCATCATCAATCTCGGTGATCAAAACTGCCCATACTTCCTGTTAAATTTATATTTTTGATTCACTTGCATAAACATTGTAATGGAGCGTTTTATGACGCTTACTCGATTTTTACTCGATATTATTGTATTGCATATATCATCAGTTGTCAGCCTCGAATAAGCCACAGTAAATAAATTCTTTAGTTTGTGCTACCATTTTTTGGAAACTATAACTATCTAATTTGTGATGATGAATGGAGTAAGTTAATTATCAATTACATAATTGATAACAATCAGTGAGATAGAATCTTCCAAGCTAACAATATATGTAATTTGTCAATGAAAATATCAATTATGAAATGTGTGTGAAGAGCAAACCTGAAATTTCTTTTGTCATTTTGTAACTTGGTAACTGTAGCATTGGTAATGAAAACTAATGTTTAAAATGATTTTACTTAACATTTTCACTAAATGGTAGAAATGACTGGATGTTGATGCGAAATGGTAATTTTAAAATATATTATGTAATTCTATTTCAGAAAAAATAATGTTAATAGAACGGGATACACATGGTGATTTGCATGACATATATCGAAAACATCTTTCTGCCATTTTTAAAAGTTTCACTACGTCTGGGGAGGGTAATATGAGACCCCATTCATTGGCTTTCTATTTTAAATAATAAATTGAATCATTGCCCAAACTGGCTGAAAAAGAGCTGTTTTAGATTCAACACATTCTCGTTTTTTTTAAAGCTTAACTTTAAGACTTTGAGCACTACGAATCCAATATATGAAACTATGTCTTCGACGAAATGAGATAAAATAGGCAGATCATTGAGTTCATTAACAAAGATACAATCAATGTTACTGTCGCGAGGAATACAATTACTTGTTGAAGAACTTTTAACACCGATATGCATAAGAAATCGTTTGTAGATGTGACGATGATGCAAACAGGTTGGGTTATCATTCTACCCACACGATCTACGAACTGCATTAAAAAAGTTTAATATGGTTCTGCGAAAATTTATATGGCAATACATATGAATATACCTTGGAGAAAGGAGAAGCTTGGATATACGAATATAACTATGAATGCATAAAATGAATCCTATGAAACCAGTTGATTTGCGAGATTTCACAATGCGTCGTTCATCTGGCAATTATTTCAACGACATTTCATGCCCTTGATCAGTTTCCTTCTCCTCAAGACAATGACAAAAATGCACTGTTACGTTATAGATTAAAAGTTTCGATTAAAAATGCTGTAATTTATTAAAATTCGCGACCGGTTTCATATTACAATATTCATGCGAATTATGAAAGAAGCATTAACATAGATATTTAAAATTTACAAAGAACTATAAATATTATATGGATGAATTCATAACTTGGGTTTTAATAATCTACTAAAATACATTTACAGTTGTCTCTTCAAGTATGTACTATTTATAGAAAGTTTGAAAATGGGAAGTACTTTTAAATTACAATTACCACAGATCCTTATATGCTTAGAAATATTTTTAAAAAAATATATTGTTCTCTTATGATTTGATTTCTGTGTAAATTAATACGGAAATTTAAAGTATTACATGTTTCTCTTAAATAAAATTCATTACAGGCATCACAAAAAATATAGATAACATTTTCAGTATTGCATGACATATTATGATTAATTTGAATTAAATGATTATTAATGTTAAATTAAATTTTAGATTAAATTATAATATTACAAGTTTTACATTTAGGCTTTAAGCATTTTTTACCTGATTATTGATTATTAAAACGAATAAGTCTAAGCAAATTAGGAGATTATGTTTGGCATTTGACAAAATTGTCGATAAAAAATTGAGATGTTAATGTTTTTAAATATGGAAAAATGTTAAGTCGACAATCTTATTAGCTATAGAATTAGATGCAGGGAATGGATTTTTAAAACAATTTGTGTTCCATATAAAAGTCATCAGATAACATTTCTATAAAATTGATGTGGAAAAATCAAGTTGTATTGCACATAATTATAACAAAACTTTAAGCACAAATACAATTATAAAAACATCAAGCGTTGTTATTGTCGTGGTTAGATGCACCTCGGCCTTCCCTCTTTGAATCTACGCCAGCTTGGTTCATGCTTCGTCTAATGCATGGCAAATTGAATTTTCGATATACCAGCTCCATCGCATATTTTACTTCTTTCACTTCCTCCGCTATGTAGCTGGTATCCTCAATCAATTTGAGTATTTACATAAATATTTACTAGCATTAGAGAATATTTTTTAGTTGTTTAAATCGATAATAAAGGCGAACAACCTTTATTTCGTAATTCTAAATACCAATTTTGATTCTCTCATCAAATCATCTCAAGGTTGTGTTTGTTGATGTCATTGTAGCAAACGACATTTCCTGAAAATGAAAGAAATGTCACCTAAAATAAATGAAGAGCTACTTAATAAGTTACAAATTTAGTAAAACACGAGAGAGAAGAAACAAAAAATTAATGAATAAAGTGACATTTGAAATTGCATCATGACAAATAAAAATCGCACATCACTATCTGGTCGTGCCGACACCGGTATTTCTTAAAGGATATCGAAGACTTCGATCGATTGGTCTTAAAAGTTTTATGCTTTTTTTGGAATGGTTCATGGATTCTTCTGTAAGAGAGAATATGTTTATATACATAAAAAATAAATATAGTCTTCAAAATTAAAAAATGCCCACGCCATCATCTCTCCGTTGAGAAAATCTTTGAAGAATCATCCAAGATTTTTCAAAAGTCATGCAGAAACGAACCGTGATTTGCCTTAATACTTGCATTATCTTTGATTATAACATGCATTAACTTTAACGTCCATTGATTTTACTTTGTAAGAGTAAAATCGCTGATCTCTTTGTAAGATTCGTTAAAGATACTTTTTTATAAAGCGTAATTTAAAGTATATTTGAGGATATGAATAGAACTAATAAATAAATTTCAAATAATCAAATTATACAAATTAATCAATATTCATGATACAAAAGCTTTAATTAATTTTAAACAGCTTTAAGCATAATTTACTATAGTACTTCAATTCAGTAGTTTTGACAGAAAATTTGAATTTTATGACTCACTAAAACATTTCGAAAATAATAAAAATAAAACTTTATTTGAGCTAATAATTCAAATAAGTTAATAAAAACAGAAATAAATGACAGTAATTTGGGAGTTATCAAAAATTCTTGAATCGTGTACACTACCCGGTCATTGTACATTGGCAGATGTTATAAGATAATTGGACGACACAATTACCTGACAATTAAGCGAAAAGAATCCCTTAATACGGTTGGCATAAACTTCTGAATCTAAAACAGGTGGCTTTTGAATTTTTATATGTGTGTAATCAATTGCATCTGATACATGCTTTATGATTTTAGACACACTCGATTGGCTAATTTCAAATTCCTTTAAATCAGCACAGACAATCTAACATAAAAAAGTTAGATTAGACAATATATATAACATACATGATAGCTATAATATATATGTTATAACATTGTGGTGAATCGCTCGTATTTGGTACGTATATTATAATAGAAAAGGAAAATCTTTCTTTCAGATACAGATTTATTGAAATGACAAAATTATATATGTTATAATTGATAAACAAAATGTGACAACATTTTATTATGTAAGATATAGTAATATTTATTATATTGACATTAAAATTGGGCATAAGAATTCTACACATACCTACCTGATAAGAACATGTAGCAAAAAGCGTAACAATATTGCGAGTTGGTTGTCTTCCAACATGATTGCTATCTAATTCAATCATATCCAAAAATGTTTCTTTATTCATCCTGTATGTAATTTTAAATTCGTCATTTGCATACGACTCTAAAGGATTTCCATAAGCAGTCATATTTTTGTAAACATTTATCTTCTCTCTCTTCTAATTCTCTAAATGGAAGTCCATCTATAAATTCAAAACTTTCTCGAGGAAGCTCCAAGGTAGGTCGTATGTAGCTACCTTGAAAATTTATTCGTAAAAAAAATATAAATTTTGAAGGATTCCTCAAGGCTTCCTCACTCAAGGAGGATTACAGAATACGACCCTAAGTTATAACCGTTTCACCTTCAGCTTTAAGTGCTCTTAACCTAGTCAGCCTAGATCTATATCGAAATCTCCGTCGATTTAGTTTACAACGATAATTGTATCTAAGTTAGTATCTATGTATTAAAATCCAAAAATATGAAATTCAGTGCGTAAATCCAACATATTATGTGTTTATGCACGCGGCAACTAATTTTCACCGGGAATTCAATTCAAATTTATCTTTTAATCTAATTCATTTAATTATCAATTAATATTCTATTGCCTGTTCTGATTACCATTTTTCAGGTTTAATACCAAATAAACATTATTTATATATTTAAATTAATACCTCCTTACCTTTTCAGTACCTAGTCACCCGACATGCAAATATCCAATGAACCAAATTTTCGGCTGTAATACAACTACAATTAGGTACAAAAAAATGCATCAGCGCAGAACCAAACTACTTCTAAATCTTCCCTCTATCCGGAACTTCCAGAAGAAATGAAATCATCATCAATTATGGAAGATACATAGGGTACCTCCTGATTGGCTGTAATCTGTACCTCTCGAATATATACTTCTAATAATTCATTTTATCTTATCCACGTTATGAATATTTCATACTAATCATTTTGTACCTATTATTATATTTACTATTACGTCACAATTGTTTTACTAATTGGGAAAATTTTGAAAAATGAATAAAAAGACCAGGCAATTAATTATATTGTTTACACAAAAAATGTAGGTAGGTACATAATCATTTATGCTTGATATTTTGAAATTGGACGTTATAATTATTATCATTGATCGATTTTATTCTAATATATTAAACTGACCTGAACTGTTTGGTTATCTCATGACATTGATCAAATATCAACCCTATGTTATAACGTGATCCAAAGGTTTGTAAGATAGGCTATATTCTAGACGATCCTCCTCCCCATGACTCAACACACCTCGTATGCAAATCAATCAATCTATCCCGACTCCAAATTCAGTTGAATCCTCTCAAACATTCACCTAAAACGCCTGCACTCCTACAACTCGAACTTAACTTATCCGAGATTTGAATACCAGATTAATTTATATATCACAGTGAATCAATTTATGATATAATTATATCATAAAGTACAATTTGTTTATGAATTATACACCCGATTTTTAATCTTAACATGATTGTAATTCTTGTTAACTTTTTAAAATGGTTCAAACAGATCAGCTAACAGCTGCCTTTGACTCCTTATGTTTAAATTTTGATAATGTTTACTTTTTCTACATGCTTCTAAATAAATTATTATCATGTATTATTAAATATAAATAGTATGTTAAATTCTGTTCTTAGATATTTTACACCAATAAAGTCCCACTTATTATTAAAAAATAATGAGTTCTAAATACCGATTATTTCATTTTAAGATTTATACCTATCGATCATTTTTTCATAAGTTTAACGATTATATACGGATATGAGTTGCTTGATATGTATTTGCAATTTGATTTTTATCCAGATTTAATACAGATTATACTTCAGACAATGTTATACAGTAGGTAGGTAAGTATGTATTTGTAAAATAATAACCAAATTCATTTCATGAGAAAAATTCATTTTATTTAAAAATCACTGTGAAATAGATCAAATAGCTTCTATATGCAATAATAATTTAAGATTTAATCATACCTACGGCAAATGATATTATGCTAAATATAACGTAATTGTCATGATCCTACAAAACGCAGAAAAGAATAATTCAAAATAGAGGTTTTAAGCGTCTAAAAGATTCAAATTTCCCAGATTGGATGAAATTAAAGAAAAGTACTTCGGTTCTGATCCATGAGGTAATTGAATATCTAAAGCGTCCCAATAAGCATCTTTGACCAAATCTGGATGGTCATGATGCATTTCATCTACTATCAAATACGATATCTGAAAAATAATTAACACATATGCTATATATTATTATCATTATATAAATATAACTAACCACAATAGAAATAATTATAATTTGGATAGTGATCAGTATTCGATTCTCCGTATTCATGAAAGTTTTAATACAGAAAAAAGATTTTATATGCGTCCTCATATATTTAGAATTGTTATACCTACATCAATTCTCGTATCCTATAAAACTCCTGATGTATGCACATCTTAAATTAATTCACTCAAACTAAGAATGCTCAATGAACTAAGCTTCTAAAATGGTACATATCTATCTGCACCTCCTAAGTTTGTGCTCCTTTTATTTCATGAAATATACGTTTACCTATTTATTTTATATATTTATTAGATAGAACATAATTATATCACTACATATTTCTATATTTTTGATTATTTGGAAGTCCGATTGAATTTAGTATAACTTTTTCAATACCAATGTATCTATACGAGAGTAAGACACAGTATTTTAAATAATATTTGAATTCCTCGTATCATAATTAACCTGATACTTATAACATTGAATAACATAAAATACCGTGTCCTATACTACTTGTAAGTAGTCCTACATACAAATGAATATGAAATTCGAACTCAGCGACATCGTTTACCCTATATTACACTGCTTTTGTATTGATCTAGTGTTCCATTTTAATTTTATTATAATTTAAATGTTTTCGGACCCTTAGGGTCCTATAGAGTTTGAAACGATCGGCTTTGGTATCCTCTGATAGAGTTTGACTAGACGAACATATTGATGTATGACACAACTCTGTGAGATATGTGTCGTGTCGGATAATGTTACTCTCGTGTACCTATATTATATATAAACTGATATACCTGCAGATTTCTTTCGATTAAATAGTTGACATCAAAATCTTCATCATCCTCACCAAATGGATTAATCAATGATTCTGCAACCTAAACAGAAGATCAAATTTAATTTCACCATATTGTTCTTATTTTCAGGGGTTTGCCACTGCAAAGAAGAAATACTATAGTATTTCTTCTTTGCAGTGGTTATTTATATTAAACTAAACCATAACTATTTTTTAGATTTATTCCCTATAACCAATAACATTATATATGTACTAATTTTACATTTTAAAACCTATACTATTTTATCGGATTTTCTTATATGTTTGTCTGAATTTTTAAAAACATTTTATTTATAATTCCTGTATGGTTACGCTCCTTTTTATCTTGTTTAAACGTGCGTAGGTATTCTTTATTTTTATAATTAAATATATTTTTATATTAACAATATTATTAACTACATATTTGCATTATAATATTAAGCTTACTTTCAGCCAACCGATATAGAAAATGAACTGAATGGTTCCAAATATAGGTACATAATAATCTATTTCATGATCTACGTAGTGCTTTGACGGGTCGAGAAATTGTTGAGAAAATAATGATGTCAAGAAAAACGAGTAAACAGAGAGGGTAGCCACCTAAAATCATAAACATGATTTAAAAATAAACATATCATCAATTATTTGATAACTGAAGTTCTCTAATGAGGAAACTGTATCTGAAAGATGTTCTTATAAATAAATAACAGATAAATAATAATAAGGTTTATTACAAACGTATTTAGGCTATGATACAGAATACAACACAGTATCTGTTCTTCAAAGTCAATGTGTCCATTTCTGTCTAAATTCAATTAGCATATACTCATTAATATCTAGCTAACTATAGCTAATAATCTGTACAAAAGCTTGACATTTAGACCTAATAATTTCAAATCGAAGGATCGTAATATTAACAATTATGCAATATTAAGTAATTACTTGAGTGTATACTAATGGAGGATTTATCCAGTCGTAGCAGAAGAGAGAGCCGAGAGCTCCTCGATAATTAGTGATCTCTTCAACCAGGATGTCCAGATGCCTGTCTTCTCTAATAAGTCGTTCATTTCGAGCTCTTACGGCAATAGAAGTGGCCCACACTACAGGCACATAGTACTTATTGTAAGTTGCTTCCATGGAAGACAATATTCTATATTCTTCATCTGTAAGGAGTCCTATATTCAGAAATAATGAAAAATAAAAATATGAACATCCTTTTTATAAGACTTATTATATGGCTATAAAGCTGAATAAATCTATAGTTGAAATCTTGTAATCAATTAGAGAATTTAGTAGTTGTATAGAAATTTTGATTATGAGTCAATTTTACTGTTAAATTATACAGAGAAAAATAACTCTAGAGAGACATGTGAACGATATTTTATAAAAACATAATCAAATAAATGTAACAGGTAGGTATATGATAACAGTTTTATTACCGGGCTCTATGAAATCTTTTTCAGATGGAAACTTTTTCTTAGCTGGTGACGATATTGAAGCAAAACACATTGCCATAGCTAAATTCAAATATCTTACAATTGTTCTTCTCATTATAACCGGCCTATCATCGTTTCCATGTAGAAATGCTGTCAAATAAATAGCAATATTATCTGGCCAAGGTAGAGTTAAAAATTGGTCCCACCAACGGTCAACTACTAACGACACGTAAAATCCCAATACAAAAGCCACAGGAATCGAGCTCTGAAGAGAACTGCATAATATGCACATGTCCTCAAAAGTTCTAAAAATAATACATATTTCTTAATTATAATGATAATAATGAAATACCTACTTAATCAGTAACTGCATATAAATGAAACTTATTACTTTACTCAACACGACTGAGATAACTCAATTTATTAATAAAATAAAGATACTTATATGCGAGTCAATTCAACTAAATTTACAATTTTTAAAAAATACATTGGTATTTATATTCTCTACATATTGTGAGCTCGAATCGAATAAATTATTTAGAAAGAAATGTAGAAAGAAAAAAGAAAATGCACCGGTTACAGTTTTAATTATTTACTTTTTCTGACTTCCGGTTAAGACAATTCGATATAGCACAGATAATAGACTATAGAGCATTAGAAAAATCACCAGCTCGAACCAAACTAGCTTATATACACTTCCTTTCCATCTGTAAAAATAATAAAAAATATTAGGTACTTTACTATTCAAAATATGAAAATATGCAAGAAAGAAAATAATCTGTGTACTGACTTATTATCAGAATAGAAACTATAGGTAAATTATATTATGATATTATATGATTAGCCTTGTGTTAATTAAATAAATCTGTTAGTTTATATTAGAACTAGTGCTGATACAACTGAAATTTCTAATTCTTTTATAATAAATCTTTATACTTATGTAGTGTATAAAAAAACATAATAAGACTATACAGGGTGTTCCCAAAAACCGATACCAAACGACATTGACAGAAGTATCACTTTGGTATCGATTTTTTAGGACACCCTATAGAATGAATCGTTTTATTTTCAACCCAGAAGAATAATTAAAAAGCTAAATGGAGATTTAATAGAGATTTTGATCAATAAATGGAATATTAATCGATATAATTTTTATTACTAAAGTTGTTATTATTTTACTTTGAAAAACTTCTGGGACTATGATAAGAGAAAGACTATGTGGCACTATTTTCTTTAAAATTCCCAAGAGTCTTTTTATGACTCTATTTTGGTTTAATAAATGAATTATGGAAGCATTAGAACATACAACAAAGCATAAATTTGTTACCTTAAAAATAGTTTTAAAAATGTCCCAAAGTGTGTGGTTGCTACATCAGATGAATATCTTACAGTCATTGCTTAAATTACTAGCTATTGACATAAAATCACCAAATCTGAAAATAAAAAAATATTCCTTGCAATTATTAATATAATATATTTTCATTTGAGAGACAATTTTGACATACTTAAAAAAGTATGTCAAAATTTTGTAATCTTTTATAAATTTGAAAGCTTTGGTCCAATAAAAAACTCATTATAATTATAAACCCCTATATCAGATAGCTTAGTATGCATATATGCACATCACTATCAGAGTATATGATATTAAGATATATGATAACTTTGGTCTGCTTAAAATATTAACTCTAAATTTAAATATTTCAAATAAGACAATTTGAGCACAAATTTATCATGTATATAGGCTAGGTATAAGAAATATATTAGTTATTATGTAGGTCATAATATTCATTAACAACTGAATTAAGTACAATAATAGTTCATATATAAGTACAGTATAGACTTTGGATATAAAGACACCCCAATGTATATTTTTTTTAATATGTACTGTTGAGTGAGGTATATTTCTGTCTATATATAGTTTGATTTGAGAGACACTTTTGATATTTTTTAACAATCTCATACTTTTCTTAAATGGTAATGGTTTTTCTATTTCAATTTTCCATGATGAAAAATTATGAATCTCAATACTCAGAATGATTTAATTAGTTGCTAAATTTGTGTTGTGAAAATACCACACAATGCTTTGAACATGAAATAAAGTCTGCACACACATAATTACACTATCAATATATTGGAATATGCTTTAATAAAGTAGGACATACAATTGTATGTCCTCGGCGCCAAAAAGGGTTAATACATATAGGCAACTCTAAACTATAAATAAATGTAAATTTTTCTATATAGGAAACATAGGATTTTTGAGGGGAAATGATAAAGCATGTTTTTTTAGATGAACCATGGTTATATACTATGTCAGTATATCCAAAGTCTGCTGTATTTGAACAGTAAAGCATTTAAAACATTAAAATTTTAAAGAAAATTATCTAATTTAGAATTGATCATGAACTAAAACAGAACCCTAGTTTTCACATTAAATTATTTGTATAAAACTTGTGTTAATTACTGCATAGATAGTTTGTCCTATATTCTATAGTGTTCATGGTATAGTATGACTTGATAAAGAATGAATTACAGAGAAATAAATGATGGAAATTAGATTACATATAAAACACATATTAGAGTAATAAAATGAATTGGTTATGATGAGCTTTACAAAAATAAATGCCAAGTACTTTCTATAATATAACTGTTATTCTTTATGATTGCATACATCAAATAGGATGAATTTTAAATTTTACTTTTGCAAAGCACAATACTTTTATATTGTATTAAATTAGAAAAAAGATATTTTAAATATTATGCACATTCATAACTTTATTTGTATTTCGATAGATGAAGTAAAATATATAAAAAAAATTATTTAAAGACAATTTTTTCCAATAACGAAATAGATAAAAAGTCTAGACGTATATGTCACAAATTTCAGCGAATAAATTTAAATAACCGCTAAAATGTCAACCCAAAACAAGTAAACGTTAAGTAACAAGTTTGTAAGTTAATTTTAAAATTAGACATTTAATTGATTGGTTTATCACAAATTTACATTTACTTAAAACCTACAAGCCTAAGTAATACTGACATAATAATCACTGTTACGACGTTTTTTCTTGTTTTATTATTAATTCATTATTTTATTTTTAAATTTATTTACAAAAAATATATCCAGGTATTGTTGAGTTATTTAGAAGAAATTAAGAACGCTTTGCCAAAATTAACACTAAATTTAAACATCGTAATTTTTACAAAGTTTAAAAAGTTTAATATTATTACATAACTACAAATGTAAATAAATAAATTATTATAATATCACACGATTCACTCAACATATAAATATGACTTTTTACAATACAAATATCTATCAAACTATTGCACATTATATGGTTATAATAACTATAGTATTAGTATTAATGTTATTAATGAATTGGATTAAAAAATAATTAAAACAATTTTTTACCTAGAGGCTTTTTTCTACTATATATGATATAAATTTAACATCAATCAATACAAACAATTACAAGCATGTATATGATAGCATCTGAACATAAAATAATATTAATGGTGTAATTTTAATATATATTAATTGCAGTGATCTAAAGATTTACATAAAAATGATAGTTTTATCCTACATACTATACTGATAAAACAAATATTAAACAAATGTATAGCTATCAATTAAAGAACAGTATAAAATATATGACTTAAAAAAGTAACAATGTTTCAGATTTATTATGTAGTAGTATCAAAAATATACAATTTCAAAATAAATAGTTTTATACATTATTACATATGATTACTTTTCATTTTTAGAATTCATACCAATTTACATTGGTCCAGGTAATTGGCTTACTTATAATCCATTCTATTTATGAGGCTGATTATATCAGCTTTCTTTTCTGGTCTGATTGATATACTATCTGCTCCAAAGTTTTGTTATCATGCTGATAAATATCTGAATTCTAATGAAAATCTAAAAAGTAGCTCTACTCAAACAACTGTGAGAAGGAGACTACGCCCTATATCTGAACCAGGTATTTATTAATGATGTTTATAATTTTAATTATTAGCTAATATTATGGAGATATTTTGCTAATAGCTGTTATTTTTTGATTGTTTATTAAGTATATCTATTCATGTCTAATTATGTATTTTCTCAGAGGAATCGCCAAAGAAAGCTTCAGTTACATCATCAGAAGTAACAGCTTCCAATCAAAATGATAATGTGTCCTTGTGCCAATTGTTATTACGCATGTTAAAATGGAATTTTTTGTTCTTCATTGTAAGTTCAATTACTGGAAGAATTAGAAATATAGGATTAATTTTATTTAAAATTGCCAAAAATATGCCTCATAAATAAAATGTGTGATATTACATTTATAGGTTTCAATTGTCTTTATGTGTCTGACAATTGACTACATCCTGCCCTTACTTGCCTATGTATTACAAAGTAAGTCAAAAAACGTTTCTTTCTTTTTTATGTAACACATTTGGTATCATTTATATTTAGATGATACTCTTGATGTGAACCGTATTGAATCAAATTATGACATGTATTTATCTTTTTATTTCAGGCATTCTCAGAAACAATCACATAGATTTAATATTCCATTTTGGCTCCTGGCTATTCCGTGTTTTCTGGCATACTCCAGTGTTTTATATAATGGAACTTATCAATTTAATTTGCCTTAAGGTCAGAACTTCCTATAGCTTTGATTTATGTTATAATGATTATTAAATTGTTGTAGTCTACTTATTTATTCTAATGTATTATAAAATATTTTTATGATGACATACCAACATTTTTATATTTGCATGTTATTTCCTATTTAGAGCCATGTATGATGTTTTCCATTTTAATAATAACTTCTTTTGTAGGAAATTACTGACAAAATGAAGCTACTTGCTAGGCTACAAAAACATTCTGATGAAAAAACTCAAACTGCTGGTCAAAGTATTGGTCATAGTGTTTCCAATAGAATATTCGGTATCATATTTGAAATCATTTTTCCTTTACAGGTTAGTACAAATTGACTTGTATAACCATAAATAATGTTTGTTTTATTCTTTATTTTTCATCTAAACAATTATTTTAAAAAATGAATACTACTAATAAAATTACTAGTAGTGAATTATGTTATTAGAATATTAAATATATTTTTGCAAAAGAAAGATATGACTGCTGCAAATGTCAGATTGTAAAATAAAATTGTGTTGTTAATGGTTAAGGTTTTCTTTTTTTTCTTAGTCGCGTTGTTTGTGTGAATTAATTCCCTTCATTTCTGTCCAGTACATTATCCAGACATTTCACTACTCTCTGCTCTATTCCATATATGGATTTGGTTATCGCTGGTCCCGATCTGGTGAGTGATCATAAGCTCTTATATTTTGTTATGAGTTGCCTGAAACTTTATACTTAAATGAGTAGTTCTTTATGATGATTTGTTGTTATTATTTATCGTCTGATTTTTATTCATCATCTAGGTTTGGATTTTCAAGCGCGCTGTATTCAAATTGAATTCCTTTGGCCGTATTTACTTGGCTTTGGACTACCATTAGGCATATTACGGGTGGTCTGGCCGGATTATTTGTCTGTCGCTGGTCTCATTATCACCCTATACTATCCTTTATTGGTCATAGGTGCTCAGAAGGTGAAAATTACTCCTTATTCGATAAATCCCATTTAATATAGGATTTTATTTGACCCTAATTATTAGTGGATCCATTTCAATTCTGTTCTGCTTTTCAGCCCAGACCCACGCAACAATTTTTCGTTTCTGGTGCTAGTTGTTTCGTGGTGCATTGGCTACTGTATCCATCTGTCCTTCTCTCCAGCTACATCATCAAATTTATCCAGTGGTTGTGCACCAGTATATTACGCAATCGAATCCAGAGGCGATACCTCTACTCTGTCGGCTTATTTCTGTGATATCTCAGTTCTATAGAATGCAATTATTATTATTATAGAGGATCTTTTATCAAATTGATATTGAATCACAATAAATGATATTTGTTTTTTCTCTATGATCTCCCTGTTCTTTGGAAAACATTTAACTTAATAATTTTTCACATATTGCAACTTTTGTTTTATTTATTATTTATTAATTTAAATGCAAACAAACAGTGCTTGTAATAACAGTATATGCATGGTCAATCAGTTTATTTGTCCATATCATTATTTATTTTATTTTCTGGTCTATATCATTTTGCTTAACTTCTGAATGTGATATCAATGTAAGTTATCATGCCATTGAAGAAAAAATATAGATTATTATTAACGCTTATTCTTATTCTTATAATATGTACCTATTATATAGAGTTAGTTGTTTCTCAAACATATGAGGACTCGAATTAATAATAGAAAAGCTACAAATTTAACTTTGTAACTATATAGCCATGCTTTACATAAATTGTAAAGATTGACAGGAACAACCTGGACACGGAATAACTGCGACATTTTATCTGAAAGTAGCTCGATGATACATCATTGTAATAAACTGGATTAAGCTCAACACTATGTATAAGAGCTGTGTTATAGGTAAATAATGAATAAATTGCTAACAAATATTTCTCTATTTAAGACCTTGAATTAATACAATGAAATAGAATCTGTAATTTACATATGATAGCATTAAAGATATATCGGATTTATTTACTGTCAAAGAATTTTCAATTAAATCTAACTTATTGAAATCGATAGAGATATTTGTACCATATTGTATTACAATTCAAATATAAGACTTCGGAAAACTGTTCAATCTGAAAATTTCAAATAATTTATTAGACTATTAAAGCTATATGATATTAAAGGATATCTCTTATATCAAGGTCGTAAAGTCCTTAACCAAAATTACCAAAATCGTAAATAATAAAATCAATAAGGATAAATTTTAATTCATAAATATCATATCCTAGACGTATAATAGAAATACATAGAAATAGAATACATATAGAATAATTGGGTTAAGGACTTTACGACCACCCGGCCAATAATCCAATGAAATTAAAGTATTTACATTTTCTGTGGTAGATAGGATGTGTTGAGACCATAGATGTAATACCTATAGAGTGGCAGTCTGAATGAGATTGTGGAGACAAATTGAAAATCAAATTCTGCAGGCAAATCA
>JAYMFX010006675.1:2451-17653 GCA_036784945.1 Monocelis spectator
CAAAATATATATACCTACATGGATACATTATATGATAAATAAATAATGAATTAATTTAAATAGCTTTTAAACTTTTATCATGATTAAAAAGTTTCTTCTGATAATTCTGGCTATCTTTTTTTGATCTCAAATTTAGGATCAGAAACGACGACTATTTTAAGTGTTGAAGGTAATCTGCATTCTGTAGACGTGCACTACTCACTGGAGCCTGTGCCTTGCTATGTTAAAGCTACTCTTTCTACCATTCGTGAAATACATGCGGTTTATCCTAATGATCAAGGTGTTCTCGCATTCCTTACTGGTAAGAGATTCTGATGGTAACATATATATGATGCATTTAAAGTATTGACGTTGCTTAAAACTTCTCTAAAATAGTATCTTGTCTAGTACTATTGAACTTTTTAGAATTTTATTTTGGTATTCTTGAGATAGATCATAATTTTGTGAGTGTGTATCATTCAGGACAAGATGAAGTACTCCAAGTGACTCGTGACTTGATTGAAAATTCTCACAATGTGAAGAAGACTCGTCACGATCCTGAAGAGTCTATGTTGGTTTTGCCCTTGTATTCTGGACTTCCTTACAGGGAGCAGTTGCGCGTATTTGAGCGTGGCTCTTCTCAAAAAAGAAAAGTAGTGATAGCCACAAATATCGCCGAATCCTCCGTCACAATACCGGGCATTGTGCATGTCATTGATTGCGGATTTGTTAAATTGAAAGCAACACATCCAGAATCTGCTCTGGAATGTTTATTGAAATGTCCCATTTCTAAATGTTCCGCTGTGCAACGAGCTGGTAGAGCAGGACGTGTCCGACCTGGCAAAGTAATAATGACCTGTTTTTTCCGATAAATATTCGAGATTTTCCATTAGTATATCATTTAAAAAAATCTTTCCTGAATTATACCATTACGTAATGATTACATGATGACATAAGTCGAGACAAGTCAGCTCAAAAATTAGCAAACATATCTATGGTTTTCTTGTTATGCATTATACTTCCATCCGAAATAGATATTTTCATCTGACGGATTCTTTTATTAAAATAAAAAATTTGAAGAGAGCTTTCTTGAATTGTTAAAATCATACAATTTGGACTTTTCAGTTAGATAACTGATGATTGATTTCCGTTGATTTAAAATATTTTTTATTTTCTCTTCTATTCAGGTTTATCGTCTTTATACAGAAAATGATTTCAATTCATTAGCGGATTTCTCTCCCCCTGAAATCCAACGCTGTGACCTAGCACCAAGTCTGCTTCAATTGCGGTGCTTTGGAATTTCCAATCTGGTTCATTTTGATTTTTTAGCATCACCAAGTCGTGATTCTATTGCGAGATCTTTAGAATTATTGTATGCCATAGGTGCATTGGATGACAAATGTCACGTGACTTCTCCACTCGGTTTGCGCATGTCAGAGTTACCTATGCATCCTATGTCTGCTGCTATGTTGTTCGCCGCAGATGAACTCGGGTGCACAGAAGAGGCCGCTGGTTTAGCTGCGTTGATGCAGGTTGGTTTCATTGTAATAATTCATAGTTCAGAATCATTTGGCATATTGAGAAATGATTCATGCGACTTTTTAAAATTTTTGATCGTCTGGTAGTCTTTGTTCATTTTGAGTATTCATTTATACTTTCTTATAGATTAAGAGTGTGTTTCTATCACCATCAAATAGGAGGCATACTGCATCACGTGCTCAAAGGGTGTTTTGTTGTGAAGAGGGGGATCATATCTCACAATTAAATGTTCTTAAAGCGTTTGAGAAAGAGGTGAAAAAGATTCGCAAAGAAGATATAAGTAATTCTTCATCGCTCGGGAAATGGTGTCACACATATTTCCTGAATTTCAACGCTCTTAAGCAGGTTTTACTTCTGAAAAAAAGAATTCTAAAAGCTCTCGAAAAATTTTCTATTAAGTCGTCATCAAGCTCTGATATTCTAGTCATTCTCAAAGCTCTGGTCCGGGGATTTTTCCCCCAGGTAAATATATAATACTATACTATAAATTGTTTTTTTGTTTGTTTTAAGTGCCGATTTATGTGGTCACTACTGAATAAATAAATCGACAAAGTTTGTCTGGCTTTATATCGATTTATGAAGTTATTCTTATTCTAAAACTATGAGGAAACCATTATTCTCTAGTTTCAATCTAACCTAATTCGGTGTTGATCGGTTGTGTCTGCTACTAACTCAGAAGAGACCATTACATTTATCAACATTCTCGCTGATCCTATGCAGTTCTTCCATCTAAGTAAGCCCTTGAGAACTGAACTTTTAGAATCTTTTTCATTACAGAAACCCCAGTGAACAATGCGATTCGATCGTGTCTTACTTTTTACCTAAATATTATGTCCCTGTCATATTTCTACACTCACTCACTTAGACGGCCTCCCAATTTTACTTTATCCTTACACATTCTTCTGTGTTACATAATATCAGGTGGGAAATTGTCGCTTTAACCGGATTTGTGGCAAGTGCAAAAGCTTGCTTTCTTAGCTCTTCAGCTCTCCTCTTTGAAGCTGTAATGACCCATGTCTCTTCTCTGTCAGATAAATTACTTTTTGTGCTCCATTTATTAAACTGCTTCTTTCGGATTAGTTTCTCACTACCGTCGTAATTAAGTCCTTAACCCAATTATTCTAATCTATTAGAAATTTGGGTTCAGGACTTTACGACCACCCGGTATTCCTTCATCTTTGACACAGTTTAGGAAAACGTCCTCTCTTTTATCTCTGTAGCCTACTCATTAGACCTGTACCATCAATTATATCCGCAGTTTCTATCAGATATTGATAGGCTGGTGTGCAGGGAAAAGATATTAGATTATCGCATATTATTCCATAATTTAATACCTTTGGTACAGTTTTCATCAGCTTTCTTGTCTGTGATTTTGATTCCCTTATTAGTAAGGGAAGTTGTTTGCGAAACAATCTTCATTATGTATGATATGTATATATAATAATGTTATGATTTTCATGTTTGTCTATGTTTTTAATTTAGAAAATTGCCTTTATAAACATAGACAACATATTTGAATATTTTGCCTTTTAGGCTGCTAAACTATCACCGATGGGCACGCACTACGTAACAATTCGTGGATCTGTACCTTTACATTTACATCCGGCGTCTGTTATTCATTCTGAAAAGATTTGGCCTCAGATGGTTTTATTTACCGAACTGAGTTTTTCTAGCAACTTTTTTATTCACAATATCAGCTCCATTCAATCTGAATGGCTTTATCAATTAGCACCACATTATTATGAATTTAGCACGCAGAGAGAACACTTGGAAAACGCTTGTTTAAATTTAGTCTCTTCTTAATAATTCTTTTTGCAATGTTTTCAATACTGTCAATAAATAATTCATAAAAATGACAGTTTCAAAAATTATTATATGTTAATGTAATCCCAATTCACCCAATTTAACTGATAGTAACTTAAGTTACTATACTCGTATTTCCATCCAATTTTTTATTATCACTATGCTCTTCGAGCATAACCAATCTATAGTATTAATTGATTGCGTTACTTTTTTTATCCAACATTATTTCAAACCCATCAATTTCAAATAACTTTCAACAAATAAAAATGACTACTTTCAATTTGTCTTCGCGTATTTAATCGATTGGTCAAAAATCAACCGATAATTTACTTAATCTAAGTTCGAATCATGAATGTAATAAAAATTCCACAAAAAATGAAATAAATAAATGAAAAAGACTAATCGACACTTTACCTAATAAACTATTAGTACGTTCTAAACATAATAAAAATTTATTGTGAAATATTATAGTTTAGTTTTAATGAAGTAGTTAAAATCATTATTCTTTTAAGCAGACATTTTGCTTGTTTGTTTTTGTGGTTATATTCTACAGCAAATCATTATAAAGTATTGTAAAACTATCACTATAATGTGATTTTATAATGTGATACATTCTTTGGAAAGTAGCAAATATTTAATGGCAAATAGATGTAGTTCATAATAAAAAACATTAATATTAAATTAAATCATATAGCTCTGCTCATATATATATCATTGATCCTTTTTATAGTGTTTTCTTATTTCTTTTAACTCCCTGCTGTTTTTAATTATTGTCTGTCTCATTGGGAGTTCTTTATACTGTATCACACAGGAAGAACAGCTTTTTGCTATTACGGTTTTTCTTCCCCCACAATTTTTGTTGTCTTTAATCTTTGTAGCTTTGCTATTTCTTGCAGTTATTCATTTTTTACCAGGTAGATGGTTGTTAAAAAAATTAATATATATGGATTATACATTACAAATAGCTATCCTATAGTGTCAGGTAATATAGCTCCAAACGTAAGAAAGATTTTTTTAGAGTAAATACAAAAAAAAATAGTATATGATATCTATCCTAACTTTCAAATATATCAAGCAGCACAGCAGACATCAACAAATACTCCATGATCTACATCTCAGAATTCAGTCACAGCCAGAAATATTTAGTGTGGAGCATCTTTAAAGCATTAATTATGTTATGGTTCATTGATTTCCAAAAATTATAGGTTACACATATCCCACACATAACACATTCAACAAAACAATTGTTACAATACATTTAAAATTTAAAGGATTTTTGTAAATGTATGGAATTAGTATAACAGTTTATTTATTAATTATTTGTGTAAACCCATTTAAGCAATATCAAATATTTGTATCTTGACTAACAAAAGCCAAAATTGTCATACTAGATATAGTACATCAAATGATTTACCATCAACATACTGATATTGAATTATAAACAACATTTGATAATATATTAAGTTTTTATTTTAACAGTACATTGACCCATTGGCATTTGCTTGTTTATAATAAATAATAAGATTATTTTAAAAGATTAATTATTGTCACCAGAAATTAATAATAATAATAACTTTAAAATTTAATCATGGCACACTTTGCTACACATCAGTATGTCAATAAAATTGATTATTTTTAAGTGACATACAAATTTAATTTACTGATACTACTTTTTATGTTTAAAAAATAATGTATGTACAACTTTATTTTAAAAAATAAACATGCATTACTTTGGACATATTATAGAAATTAAAGCAATTGTTTCAATTATTATAGCTGCTTTATTCTGTCATAAAAAAAAAATTTAATAGAGCTAAATGTTATGATACTTCTTAGACTATCAAAGGTTATGACAGCATGACATGCCTAAAGACTGAATACCTATTTTATGTAAAATATCTTTTACAGCCTATTAAAGTAACCTTCCTATTTTATAGATTTATTAATTCACCATTACACTCCATGCATATGTAACTAAATCTCAGTACTACACATCAGGAATTTAGAGGTTGCATTACATTTCCTTAAACATTATATCTTTCAAATTGCTGGTTTACCAAGCTTCATTTTTCTGAGTTTACACTCTGGATGCACTCCAGGCAAAAATATCATTAGGGCATTAAAATAAGGTAAATGCTACCTAAAATTAATTAGGAATACATTTTATGATTCTAATATAAGGTAATGCTCATGAATGCCTTGACATTTCTAATTATAAAGTTTGTTACATACAATATGAGCCAAAATAACTTTACTTAGGGACAGTAGCACTCCGGATATATTCAGATAAATTTATAGAAACTGAAATGTGGGGTTTATAACTAAAAAAGAAATACATTAAAAGCTCACTACATATGACTTCCTTACCAGTGACTACTAAAACATTCTTATGTAATTGCAAAATATTGCAACAATATTGAATAAAATGCATTTTATTTCATTAAATGTAGGAATTATACTGTTTACCTATGTGCTCTTGCTGTTTCAGTATGTTTTGTCTTTATAATTGATACTTCAGGCCCATAAGCTATGCATATAAAAGTCAATACAGGCCACTTGATAAAATCGTTTATAAATTTCTACCTATATGTTGACATTTGCTAACTTATTAAAAAAACATATTTCTGCTCAAAACTAATTGTCCCCTGATAATATCATGCTATAAGCCTGCTCTAAGGTAATTTTTTATAGATAATCTCTGGAAAATGTAAGCCTTAAGTTAAACAAGAAATCCTATATAGTATTATGTTATAGTATTAGAATATCTGTGCCAATAAAAATTACATACTTACCTCCAAAGTCATAGATTTTGATTTCAAATTATTAATCTTAATGGATCACCTTTCGATTTCTATGCATTTAAGTAATACATTTTTCATTGATATTGCTCTGAGTTAAGAGCCAGTGACTTTTAATATTAAATAGATTGTGATCAATAGTTTTGCTTTTAGCAAAAAGTAGGTTAAGAGATATGGTTCATCACTGTAAGTCTATAACAAATCTACATCTTTAAAAGTTTTAGAATTGTGTGGTATGTATTTATTTCATAGAATCTGTATCACTTCATTTATTATGAAATCTATTTCCCAAATACAGATAAAATTTCACAAATCAAACTATTCAGTTGTCAGCAATGTGGTTGTTGATTTAATTATTCTGAACTTCAATTTTTCCCTTGTAGGTAGGATGTCCTAACGATTACTATATGTATGTGTAAATGAATACTACAAACCTTTATTCGGATTGCCAACAAGGTAATTGGGTTTTATTAACATATATGTAGTATACTCCTGTAAACCATACTCCTCAGGTTCATGTAGGCAGTTTTCAGATATTAGCTATGTCAGAAATACTTATATTGCATCTTTTACGTTTATTTTAATTTGTTGAATTATTAATTTAATGATTAAGAATACACTTATTTTTATAGATCCATGGGAGTTTCCTTTTGTGAAAATGACAAGTCTCATGTCTCCATTACGAAAATAGTTTGTTTTGTTTGTGTGAATCGATCTAACTAATAATTTTGGCTTACTGAAATGACCTAATATATGTGAATTATACCATGAATTTAAATAGAAATAAAAATTGGTCTAAAATTATTTTTTGTTTTATTCTGTAAAATTAGTTTCCTCCCGCCATTCATTCACGCTATTTAATATTTTTTATCGCCATTAAAATATTTCAATTGCATTATGTGACTGTCTCTAATAACGTAAGTAATTTGTATTTTTCAAAATGTAAGACATCCTTTGTACAATAAATGACATACACATTTGACGTTCATTATACTTAGTTCATGCTCGCATTAATAATAAATACTAACTTGGTATTAGTTTTATCGTGTTATCGAATATGAAATACAACATAATTTAAATTATGTAAATTAAATTTTTTTTTAGTGCTTATATTAATTATAACTCTAAAAATATAAATTATTGGTGCCTTGCTTGAAACTATTAAGAAAAAATAACTAATGTTAAATTTTCAAGTTTTACTTTTACTTTCAAGCATGTCATTATATTAAATTGAATATATGGCCAAAAATATCTGTTGTGCAATTATCCATAGAAATGTTTAATTGTCTAACTTCATTAATGATTCATATAAGTGACAATTCATTCACTGAAAAGGTTAGTGAGTCTTTGTAAATTTTCAAGGCTAAAACAAATTTTTCATATTATAATATAACTTAGGTAAATGTGCCTCTAGCTAAAGCAGAACCAATGGAAGAGGATTGTGATTATTCATTTAAATAATTTTGAAATATTTAGGTAACTGGATTAGTCAATGCACTATTGATTCATTTATTTTTGTGTACATAAGTTAAAATGCACTCAGATTCATCAAATTATCTTTTCTATATATGTATATGTTTTTAAATTTTAGTCTTTCTTTTGGTGCTGAATATATCACTTATTATGAAGAGAAATGTTTTTGACCTTTTTTCTAATGGTTCAGGTAAGATTTAATTAAGATTAATGCTAAGGCCTACTTTAAAAAATGTGGGCATTGTATTTGTTCATAAGGTGGGTAATCATTTACATATACATGATATATAGGTATGCCTTCTTCATAGGTAGTCATTTATGTGTTTTGTAAGTTTTAGCATTTAGAATTCTTAATGGGTGAATTTATATTTTACATACATTTTCTTGCTCAATCCAACTTTATTTCAATAAATTCTTTTTTGATTAAATTTGTTCCTTTGTGTTTATTTTTACTTGTTCTTGCAGTTAGTTCACATGTCATGTCATGTATTTATTAATTTAATTTAAGGATACTCTTGAGATTGCTGCAAGAGTTGCCATTTAAAATTTATATGATATTCAGGAAAATGATTTATAAATATGTTATTGCTGTTGCATATACATTGGCTAGTTTTTAATATTTTGTATACTGAGCAATATTTATTGATAAGATGTTTGATTACTACATATTTAGTAAATGCAGTAACTTCAAATTAACTATTCTGAGATTGCTATTTTCATTTTCCCTATCAGTTAAAGGAAACCAAATGTTTTGTTGTACCAGTAGGAAGTTTTTTGTAAAAAATACCTACAATACATGAAATGTATCCAAATTAGTCAACAAAATTTAATAAGATGTGATACCTATATACCTCTTGTAGAGTTTAGCTACACGAATACATTGACTCCTTATTCAACTCTGAGTTCTTATTAGTTTCGGATTATTAAAATAATTTTGTACCCTTAGGGTACAGATTGATCAGAGGGGAGCGCTATGGTGCCCTCTGGTGGAGTCATCTTGGAAGTTTATAGAAATTACAAATGTTTATTGATTTTCTGCTTAATGCTTAGCTATTCTGCATATGAGTCAAATTTGAATACTCATCAGAATCGCTTTTCTACCACTATTTGATTATTGGCCATATCGCATTATTTATCAAGGACGAAATACATTTCGTATGAAGAAACCAGCTACTATATCAGGTTATCGCACACAGTGTAGGGATATGCTCAGAGAATTTGACCGGGTAGATACGTATATAAAATGTAAAAATATTGAAATAATAGATAAGTTTATGTTAATTACGGACTTCATGGTTAAGGGAGAAATAATACATAATATATATATATAGGTATATAGACTGATTAACTATGCATGTAATACGCTAGAATAGTCATAGATTAATACTAAGCTATTATAAATATATTTTATACAAATGTGTATAGCGCTGTATAAAGATTTCAATATCTTGACTTTAAGTCACTATCAGTGTGAAGTGGTTAGTTCAACCCTACTGTTAGTAGCATGATACAGCTTTAAGTTAAAATTCTTAAGATTTATATTATTATTATATTCTAAATATAGTTAGCAATATATAGGTATGTTAAAACAAATAGTTCATGACGTACTATTCGGATGGGTCAGTTTTTTGATTGTCATGAATGCATATCACATGTGATATACTTGAGGTTATAACCTCAAGTTAGATTTGACAAGATATTCTAATACGTATATGAAGAACAATTTTTCATATAATGAGTAATAAGGTTATTTATCTAATCAGATGACAGTAGTGTCATGCAATAATGACACTACGTGCCGAAAGTGTCACTACAACAGCACGTATTATTAATCAAAGATTAACAATAATATAAGCTATACCTACGATATCAACTAAAATCGGAATTGCGTGTTTGTTTTGTAGGCGCCATATCAATGTGAGTAACTGCTGTAAATAATAAAATGCACTATCGATCTAAATGATTTTGCAGTCAATTTCATTGGTAGCAGCAATTTCACTTTTTCAGATTGGCTATAAACTAAGAATGACAAATTGTATGTCACTATTGCTAAACTCATTGATTTTTAAATCAATTGAGTAGTTTACCCGTGCATTAAAAATCTGTCACTATTTGCGGACACTAACTATTGTAATATTTATTACGTAATAGGAAAAGTTTAGAAATAATTTTTGGTGATAAGGTTGTATACCTATTAGTCAGACTACAAAGGTCAAAATAAACTAACATTGATTCTGTTTGAAATAATTTAAAACATGTTCATATGTAAATGAAAAGCCAAACCATATTTTACGGTTTTTAGATGAAATAAAGAATTTTTCCCAATTATGAAAAGTCTTAGATATAATTAAAGCATTACATATAGAATTTTGAATATTCAGTTTGTATAGATAGTTATAACAACAATGTATACAAAGGCAACTACCAATATAACAATTATGTACATACGTATATTGTAAGGAACTTAATACCTTTATAGAACTGCTTTATAAAATCGGGCCTAAGTGGATTGGTCTGATCTACCCATGGTGTTCTACATCTACATCTATATTTTCAATATAACTCGCAAGTATTCCATCCCACAACTACTGCCATCTATTATCTCAAGGTATAATATTGAATTGTACTGTCCCAGAGTTTTTCATACATCTTGTAGCAGTTAGAATAGCTTTAAAAATCCATATTGAGACTGAAAATTTGAGTTTTCACTTCTATGGCTTATTTTATGGAGGTTCATTTGAAGAATTCTGAAATACATATAAATATGTGGAGATACCTGTGTTATAGATTTAAAATAGAATGTCTGAAAATTTGTTACATGGATGTGGATTCAGTGCTCTTTTACTAAAGAATACAGATTTCAATATGTAATTAAAAAATACTTATGTTTATTTAATGTATTACTATTGGAATGTAGTACCTAGGTTATATAAGCGTACATTTCCATACATAATTGTCTACATTATGTACTTATGGAAATATTATATTTATTCGTAAAGAAACAATAATTAAATAATGTATGTACTATGTTACTAATTATAACTAAAGATTATGAACTTCACACATTTGTTTTATATTGTCATATTTATTCTAATTGTTAACATTTTTAAGTACTTACAGTTCATAATTAAATTTGGCAGTATTTGATTTCATGTATACCTATTTTAAAATTATGAAAAAAGTTTATATGTAGCAACCGATATGCTCATTCTGATTATTTCAAATGCATTGTTAAATTTTCTCTATCCGACTAGATTAATGTGCACCCTTATATGTACAATAGATTTGGCCAAATACGGAAGTTCCGATTACCCATCTACACACTTCGTGTTGTCTAAACGTTTTTTCTAATGCATATACAGCAATTTTTATGATCACTATAGGAACCCGTAAAAAGTCGAAATTTATTGATATGCGTTAGCTTCGCAATATTATAGTTGACCAAATAAGAAACCTTTTTCTGCATAAACATTTTAAAAAGTTTCTTTTAATTCGTTTGTTTTAGATCCTATTTTTGTCGTTGATTTAACGGAAGATGATGATTGTGAATCACAACCACTTAAGAAACCTTCACCCTCGCAATCAAACACCACACTTACTCATGAAAGTTCCAATGACAAGTCAATTTCTCAAAGCATTAATGCTAGTTTAAGTGATTACGATACCAAAAAGGAGAGAAGCTTTTTCTCCGATTTTGGATCAATAAATCTTTTTGACTCGTTGAATAATGGCAATTCACTTTGCAACAAATCTAAGACTACATCTGCAAACGATAGTGATTATTCTATTTATAATAAACTCGATGGCATTTTAGATAATATCAAAAGCATTAATGAAACGCTTATTGATAAACTATATTCTTGTGATAATGAAATAGAACTCAGTGGTACGAAATATGATTCTGTTAAGAAGTATGATCCTACCAGCGAAAAATATTTATCTTCTATCTCCAGTGATTCATGTAATTCTATTGCTACATGTCTCTTACAATCAACTGTTAAAAATGATTCATTCCCTGACTTCTTGAATGAGTTTTCTGATGTCTGGAATATCACTAATGGAAATGATGGGAAGTTGTCCAGGTCTGGAAGTTGTGATTTGTTCTCTATTTTGGAACAGAAATATAATAATACAAACTCAAACTCTTTTACCGAGTGTCTTTCAAACAAATCCTTTAATAACACGGAAAATACTGATGAAGAAGATTTTCACCTTTTAAAGCTTCATTTAAAATTACCGAGACGGTTAGCTTTTAGCTTGAAGGAGCCTGTAGTTCCAGATGAGCCATTGTACGAGGCGAATGCTAGCTGTTACCCTTCTAACATCAAAGTCGATCCTCCTTTCTTGCAATCAATGTCGAAATCAAATTCAGTTTTAACAAAAGCGAAGATTCGTTTAAAGCTAGATTGTAAGAAACTACCGAAAAAGCAATTCAGCTGTAAGCATTCTCTTCCCTCAATTCCATATAACTCAACGACGTTTTCTAATGAAAACAACATGTTACCGCTTAAACCTCTTAAAGTGGTATTATCCAAGTTAAACTTTTCTCAAGAAGATTTAGAACGGGCGTCTTCTGGCGATTCCAAGGTAATACTTAATGAAATTTTATATAACACACGTAACAGTTAACTTATTTTAAGACATTATTGCCTATTTAATAATCATTTTATAATAGTTTGTTCATTGTTATAACAATGATATATTTTTAGGAGAACAAATTTTTTGTAATGAGATTGTTAGCTATCAATTTTTTTAATGAGTTGCGACTTTTGACATGCTTACAAGTATAAGAGTTGTTATAAATCATTTCTACGTGGCCTTATATTCTATTTAGATACGACCCCGACTGATGAAGGAAATTGAAAATACATCGGGTTTTGTAGCTGACAAGAGAAGTTTAGGCCATACTAGAGAGCAGAAGGCTCTTGAGGTACTTCGGACCTATATAGTTCATTGTGTTTAATTTAATGTATAAAATAGGTCTGAACTGTAAAGTGATATTCTTTAAAATATTAAATAAATTATATACTAGCACCATCGTTAAAATTAACTATTAATTGAATGACAAAATGTTCGCTTTTTTGTTTCATAAAAATTATTTTTGGTAGATTGATCTCAAAAAATGACTGGTGTGGTGTATCAGCTAAATACTTCGACGTTGTTGACAACTTATTTAATACTTAATGAAAATCACTAATTTATTCTCCTGCTACTACTATGAGAGTATAATTCAATTGTAATTATAACAAGTGAAACTTGAAATACCTACTGACTAGATGATATAAACTTTATCAATGTGTTTAACAGTATTATACGTATTTCATTACTTTTGCTAATCATTCGTAATACTGTGCGCAATATCATAATCTAAATAGAACTTTTTTCTATGTAATTTATTTTTCAGAGACTCATCAAAAGAATCTCCAAGACTGAATCTGTAAACACTAAATATCCAGATAATGTCTCACCTAGTTCAGAATCCGCTGATAGTCATGTTTCAAAATATCCAAAAGGAAACGAAGCCTTAATTGCTGGTGTAAAAGATTTGCGCTGGGAAGCTAAGAAAAGAGGGAGGAAAAGAAAGTCTGATGTAAGTTGTGATAATGATCATATGTTTTTATATTAAATTCTATCATTACGGCACCAAAAAGTAGTAGACTAGTATGTAAGCAACTAATTAATTAGATAATTATAATTTTGACAGTATTACATATAATTAGAACTAGATTTTTTTACAATTTTATTTAGAATTAAATTACAATTCTAAACAATTTTGTTTTAAGTGTTTATGAGTTGAACGGCTCAACTATATTATTATCTAATTATACAGATATCATGTTCGTGATAACATGATCTCGCTTAGTATATACAATGAGGTTTAGAGTTAAGTACCTAAATGTCCTAAATAATAAAAAAAATATTTGGGCATTAAAATATGGTAAGTATGTATATATTACATTCATTCATTATTTTATTACTTTATTAATACTTTGGGATAAAAACAAGCTACATTTAGCTTAACTAAGTGTTTCCCATTAAAATACAATAGGTAAAATAAATTACAATAAATTTAAAAATTAGAAGGAAAGAACAAGCTTCTTGTAAGAAATAAGACTACGAGCATAAAAAGGTAAAAAACGAGCAATACAAATTTAAATTTATATTATAGATATTTATTAAATCATGACAAAATTTGGAGGCAAAATATAGTCCTTTATGATAATTAATATGATTACGGTAAAAAGCATAATAAAATTAAGAATTGAAACTATTGATACTATTAGTATCAAAAACAAATAAAAGTATAGGTAATATTCGTATAATATATCAAATGATCTCAGGGTCCTTATCTTCAAAAATAATCGGAATCAAGCATGGATTTGGTTATGCTCGACTTGAGTTTATTTCTGTGAGCTAAAATGTTAAAGTTTTGATATAATTAATCCAGTAAATTGATGCCGATTCAATTACTTTGTTTACAGTTGAATACAAATTCGTATTAAATTCGTTATAAAGTTTAAATTGATTCTAAGAGTTCTGCCCGAATGAGTGTTTATTTGCATTTGTTTATAAATTTGTTATTTTAAGATCTGCTTAAATGTTACTATACGACCTAATAGCTATTTATAATATACCATTTTAATTCTTATTCACTCTTTATTTTAGATTGAATTCTCAGAAAACAGTGAGTCAGATAAGTTTTATTTTTTATTGAGTTTAAATAATATTATCAGTAAAAAACATGAAGTAACTATCCTTTTTCTATCATGAACAAGAAGTTTATGTAAAGACATATATTTGTATATTTTAAAATAGATTTGCTATTTTTGAATTTGAATTTGAATTTAATTCAGATTATGGAAAGAAAATTTCTTTTCAACTTCAAATTTCCAAAACTAGCGAAACTTGCCCCACCAAAAATGCTGCTCATAATATTCGCCAAAAGTATGCATCACGAAAGAAAGGAAGAAAAAGAGGCCCAAAGGGTTTAAAGAAAACTATCGCTTATCAAGAATACCGTGCTTCACAATCTTTGCCACATTATCCTTCAGAAATTCTGCCTCAAGTGATGAAGCAAAGCAGGGATGTTTCTGGTCGCAATGCCTTGCATATTGCTGCATCTTTAGGACGCAATGTAACATTAATTATAATGAAATTTCTATTTCTTAAAATCATTGAACTTCAACTTGATTGACAAAAAAATCAAACTTTACAATTCATTTGAAAACTACTAATTATAAATAGTTAAATCCAGTTGAAATCCACTTAATTCAGTAGAATCAAACAGCGCATCTGATTGTTATTCTTAAAGGTTAAAATAGTTTTTTTCTGTATGCTTTGGATCTGAATATATTATTCTTGTAATTATCAATACGCTTTAAGTATACTGCGCAGTTTATTATTGGCTTACACGGCTTAACATGCGATTAACAGCTTATAATTTTAATCATCTGATGGTCATAATTTCTCATTAGTATTGTATTCCTCAAATCTCGCATTTTTTAATTTATTTATATTCCATTAATCTGTATATTTAGTTTTAAAATATACTTTTAGTTTAATTATTGCTTTGTATGGCGGCCTAG
This sequence comes from Monocelis spectator, assembly GCA_036784945.1. NCBI lineage: Eukaryota > Metazoa > Platyhelminthes > Proseriata > Monocelididae > Monocelis > Monocelis spectator. The sequence continues at coordinate 17,630 of JAYMFX010006675.1, forward strand.
TGTATGATATGAATCATTGCTTTT
>JAYMFX010006675.1:17753-27876 GCA_036784945.1 Monocelis spectator
TTTTAGGGTTCAGTTAAACACATCCTGAGTGAACAACCTCATTTGATTAACGAAAGGGATGATGATGGTCGAACTCCCTTGCATTTTGCTGTGGTCAAACAATCTATTAAAATAATTTACGCTCTTCTGAAAGCGGGTGCTGAGCCGAATGCTGCCAGTTTAGATGCTGGTAAACGTCCGATTCATGAAGCATTGATGAGCAATGCAAGTCTGGATATTATAATGCTGTTGATAGAAAATGGTGCCGACCCTTGGTTTGATCTCTATTCCGGTGAAACAGTCTTTCACTTGACAAAAGACTTGAAAGTTAGAAATTACTTGATGAGTTTTATGTCTCCACCGTCAAATAAAAGTGAGCTTCTATCTATTTAAAATTGGAATCTTAATTTGAATGAAATATTTAGTTTTCAAATTTAAGTATTCATCTAAGTTATTTAATTAATGTTCCATTAATTAAATAATCCAAATTCAAGCACAATTTCACAGTTTTAGTTAGGATAACTTTAATTTTTTTATTCTTTGGGCACCGATTATTTATTGATTTTTTTGCTTGTGCATAATTGGCTAAAGTTGGCTATCATGTATTACAACTATAGGCTTTTTTAACGTTAGGGTTAGGGTATTTGCCATGTTATGCTTAGATAGATATTTTATTTCTATATAGGTACGTAAATATGCAGTATTATGTAAAACAGTTAAATTTGTTATCTCTTCTTTTTAAGGACTTCAATTTGATCTTCGAATGCAAAAAACCCTTCAAGTTATGACATTGAAGCCCAAATCAGATGAAAACGAGAAGTAAGCATGATATCTATGTCATTCCCATCTATTTTATTGGAAGATAGGATAGATATTATAAGTATTGCTATCCCGCGGGATTAATAATGTTTGATACAAAATCTAGTTGAAAAGATGTTGAAAGTAGTGAACTGTATATTATATAAATTATCAGACTATTGAGCATGGAAATCCCAAAAGTCAGGCCAATATTTAATAAAAAAAATTAAGATCAATACACCCTTTTAGCATTTATTATTTATAATCTTTATTTAATTGCAGCCCACTTGACAAGCTTGTAAACTGTTTTAAGCATTTTACATCGCTTAAACACTGAAAAATTAACTGAATTTTAATATTATATCATTTTAGGTTCAAACATTATTTGTTGGCCAGCAGTGTTGCAGAATCAATTGGAATAAACTTGAATGTGTTTTTAAATCGCTACAGCTTCGTCGCCACTATTTATACAGCTTCATTCGAAGAAATTAAATCCAGGATTGTGCTTGATTACGGAATGAAAGATAAAAGTATTTCGGATGTTTTTCCTTGTGATGGCTTTTCGCCGGAATCGAATATGATTTTGATTGAATATAACGATAGGGCCAGAGATATATTGAATAGTAACCGTATGACAGTTTCCGAAACTGAAGCTGCTTGGGAAGATGAACAAATTTCAGCAAATCTACCAGCAGAAATAGATTCCTTCGAAATTTATCCGTGCAGTTCTCCTGATTCGGTTAAAACACTACCTATGTCTGAACCTGTAGAACCTATAGCTTCATTAAAAGAAAGTAAGAGAAAGGAAAATCATTGTGTTCCATCTAAACGGTCCAAAAAGGAGACACCCTTGACTGAAGTTCCTTCATCTAGTAAAGAGGAAATCAATCAACCTGTTGTGATTTTAAAGACTATTCTTGAGTTTTCTAAAAGATGCACCATGAACATTAAACATCTCTATGGAATAATTGTCAATGATCTTAAAAGAATCAAGAGCAACAAATACTGCCAAAGACAAAGATCAGCGCGTCTAAAATATGACCATGACTGTAAGGACCTCATTGACTCAATGAAAAAATTAGTCTCATCGTTGCAACAGTACTGTCGTCACATTATGTGTTATAATGAGTGCGTGACATTTCTAGGGAGCGAAGCTAAAAAGGCGTGTACGAAATTTTCAGCACACCAAAACTTTTGCTCATTTGTTGATAAGTATAATCATCACATTACTCTGATCAATGTCTATAAAGATAATATTCTTGATATCACGTCTTACATAGGCTGTCTCAGCTGGAAGGAGATGCAATCTGATCACAGTTTCGCTCATTTCACTCGTCGCATGCAATACTTCATCTCCGCTTTAAGTGAAAACAAAGCGCTTTTTTTGGAGGGTGAACAGTTTGTCAGATGCCAAATTTACATACTTTTTTCAAATTCATATGAACTGATGACTCAAAAACAAATTGATCAGATTGGCTTAGTAGCCATTCCTAAGCCTATTCCTTCGTACGCAGAATTGAATACTAATTCACCTAACATATCGCAGCAGTCATCTGGTCATAATTCAAGGTATCGTGGAGAATCGAAGAGGAAGAAATACCTGTATAATGAATCATTTTCGCGCCAAAATCCTAACTCTTCCTGGCCACTCAGAATGCCTGCGCAACCGATCTTTGTGACACGTAGTAGTTCAGATGTTCAGTCAGCGGCAGCTCATATTCTCGATACATTTCCGACGGTATCTACTGATCCTGAAATTATAAATTTTCAGCCCCCATCAGCTGCGCCACTCGAAAACAGACGATTCCCATCTTTAATTCGAGGTCGTTATCAAAAAGTTCAATCTCAAAGATCTGCTATGAATATTATCAATTCAGTTAAACAAAGTGCGACTAATTGTCTCTCTCAACTTCAAAGTAAAAGACTCTGTTCTTTTGTTCCACCAAATAATCATATCGTGACTACCATAAGTGCGGCCAATACTTCCAATTCTACATCAGTGAATGAACAACCACTTGCTGTAAATGTGTCTTGTACGTCTACTTCTGACTTTACTTACTCAAAAGCAAGATCTCCAACATTTTCATTTCCCGAAACTCGTTTCTCTCAACCAACCGCGAAATCGATTCCGCGAATTTTAATCCGTGATAATAAATCAGCCGCATCATCTATAAAAGATCAATTTCGTGCTCATCATATTACCAAGCAAGTTCGTCCTACTTTCTTTCAGAATCCCAATGGATTACAATCCACTGCACGTATTCAGCCGTCCATTGTATTTAATCCAAGCATTTCAAGTAATTCCAGCAATTCAAGGGTATTTGATAAGCAAGATTCAAGTAAATTATCAAGCCTGCAAGACCGAATATCTAAACTGCATGAAAAAATCACAACTAAACAAAATACTTCAACTTTAAATGCTCACAATAACTCAACAAAACGCATGGTTGTTCACGACTCTGAATCCAGAGAAAATGCTTTACGTCAGATTATGCTCAGTAAGTCAAATTCACAACAGATAAATGGTTTAATGTCATCCGGTGTTTCTGTTGTACCTAAATCAATAATTAGTGAATCATCAGATCAAAGCAGTGATGGCTTGAAAATCATAACGAAGATTTTACCTAAAGGGGATAGTAGTCTTGTTAAATCTCGGCTCAATAAACTACCGACTAAATATGGGTTAAATATGAACATCAGCTTCAAACCCAATACGAATCAGTCAATTGAAGTGATTGATCTTGACTCTGATTGATGGGTTCTTATCCTTCAGTTGAAACAAATAGGTACATGTAGTATCTTATAATTAATTTTTTTTTTTTTTTTAATTTTGAACATTTAATTCTGAGCAGAAAATGATCGTTGTGTGCTAATATTTTTATTAGAGATATCTCTCGTTAATGTTTTTCCTTAAGAATCTCTTTATTTTGGGGCCACCTTGTGTATTTTCTCATACATTTTTGAATATTAATTACATACTTACCTACAAAATGGCTTTAAAAATATTTTTCTTTTTGAAGTATGATAAATTATGTCAAAGAGTTTTATTTTTCGATTGTATTATTTGTACTTCATTTATTGTTTTATTCTGGCTAATTTTCTCAGATCATATTGTTTAAAATTATGTACATACATATATCTATATGCAGATTATTGTAGATAAAATCATTACCTACTTCTATTTATCCGTATCTATGAGTACATAAGATTTCAATATAACTACCCACTGTATTATGTTTTTAAGTGTACTACTACTACTCTTGTACTATATGTTTTCTTTTATTCCATTGAAATTCCACAAACTTTCGAAGTCTATACATAATTATGTACATATATGTGCATTTGTATTTATTCAGTCAAAAATAATATTTGTAACATTTAAATACAGAGTCAGTCGTATTAACATTATTTTATTTTATCATTTAAATGAGCTTGAAAAAAATCGTGAACTTAACCAACCTATTTTATCCTAAAGTTTGGCACTAGGTAGGTATATACTTATGATAGTTAATAAATCTAAAATATCTTGCCTTTTTGAAAACATTAATTTCGCAGCAAAGCTTTTTCTTATCCGAGAAATAAAAATGTCCACGCATATAGATATATTAGTACAGCTATATATTGTATAATATTGGTAATTTAAGTAATATTAAAATATATTTTATATTTTTATAATATATTTTATTAATAAACGCTTTTTATTATTATTATTATAATCGAAATTTATGAAGAATAAATGCTAAAACTATACTATTACTATAAGTAATGTACTTCGCGAGAATAATGAGTGTTAAACTTAATTATTATCTCTTGTTTGAAAATTTAAATTAGAAAGCAATGTTTAGCTTAAATTCAGTAGGTATAGTTATAAATGTGCCAAAAATTTTAAATATGAAGAAAGATAGCCGCAGTTCAATATGACGTGATAAAACTTGTAATCTTTTCAAGCAAATACCATTGTTTAATTGCATAATTTAATTGTTATTATTATAATTTGGTAATTTCTATTTCATGGAAGTTTAATTACCTGGACTTATTTAATTTGCTTTAAACATCAATTCTATGTTGGACAGGTTAATAAGGGAAGTTATACCTATAATAATACTTTACTTCTGTTAAATTTTAAATTTCGTTGTATATGCCGTTGCTGAGCGAGAGATAATGAGTGAGATCACAAATTGCTTGCGATGCATTTAATAAAAAGATAGAGTGCGACTTCGAATTTGACGAAACCATAGTAGAAACAAAGTGCAACTGCTAGATTCCCTGAAACATACCAGAAAGTAAATCTCTCGCGACTCAGATTTGGTATTGTTCACAGAAAAGAGAAATCCCGTTCAAATAAGTATATAATCATTGATCCATAGAAACTGAAAGGTAAAACCATAGAGATCGGATATTTTGTTTATGTCCCTCTGTTCAAAGCAGACAAACAAAATATCCGATCTCTATGGGTAAAACCTTACAATCAAAGAAAAAGACAGAAGCCTCAATCGATGGGGATAACAAATCGCCTAGAATAACAATTTATAAAAGTAAAATACGGAGGCAATAATATTTACCTACTAAAATTTACTAAAGTTCGCTTCCCATCTTGTCTCAGGCGAGGGCGAGCCTTATGTCCCTATAGAAATCAGTGTCTGGTCACAGCTTCTCATATCATGCGTGTTTCTATATGGGCGTGTATATGTCACACGTGGAAAATCCCGTTGGAAACTTGCGTGTTATTATCGTGAGAATTTGAGAAGGAAATGTAAATATGGAGGGCGTTCTCTCTATCCATATGCAGTGGTGTAATTAATAAATATCTGAAGAAGCCAAGATTTACATCATCCATCAAGTTGTTAAATGTCACTTTTTTACAAATTCAAGGCTATCGAAGTGTCAACATATCAACACAGTATTGTAACTATACTACCTGTATTAATATCTGACCTTCGAAAATCGATAAATAAATACATCATCCAAACAGTTATAATTATGATAATTTTAGTCTGGGTAAAAGCTTCAGATATTTACGAAAATAGTTCTGCTTAAATATTGTTTCATACATATTATGTGAAACAATTCGTAAGCCTTGATCCATAATATATCCTCATTTCTGTCTTCCAAGGCATTTCTGTCTTCAAATGATTTTTATTTTCCAGCTTTTGTCATCTTTTAATTGTCCTTTGATGGAGATTAAACACCTTATATCACGCTGGTGATAATTGCTACGTTTTTTATCTTATGTTTCGATATATGTACACTAAACGTTTATATTTTTTCATGTTTCTTAAATTTTTAATTAAATTATTTCAATATAATCTCTTGCTGACCTTTCAAATATTTCATTCACTTGGTTGTCTGTCATTTTAGGGACGTGAAAGGTATTAAAAATTGTCTTTTATTAGAAAATATGAATGCAACAATAAAAATATATTAAAAAACACAATTTTAACACGAGTTCGTAAAACGATCCCATTCCATAAATTAACATCAGAGATACCCTAATATTACAGCTAAAATCAAAGCAGAAATCTACTTTCTACATTCTACATGATTCAATCCGTATTTTCTTGGGGGGAACAATTAGTCAGTCCTCTATATATTTTAAGAATGTCTTGGAGTATTGATATTTCTCCTCGAAATCAGTTTTAAAAGTTCCATCCGTGCATTCCTCGGATTTCGTAAATGAGCACATCCCTCAATTTTCGATATTCGAATATCGCTGTTCATTTATAATTGGATTTCTAACTTCTATTTCATATTATCAAATGAAATCTACCCTAACTCGTGACGGAAACAGCAGGCCATACCTATACTTTTATATGATAAGATATGAAATTGTTCAATTCTGAACTGCGATTAATTAATTTTCTTAACTATCTCATGACACATGACACCATGCATATGAAATGCAATACATGATATTCATATACTGTACAAATACACCAGAATTTAAGGAATTCCTGCGAAATCTCTCTCTCTCTCTCTCTCTCTACTTCTGATTGAATTGTCAGTAGCCAATCAGAAAACTCAGCAAATACAATGGAAGAACAATGCTTCCACATAGTGAAAAGAACATTATCTAAAACTGGATGCCTCCTCAATAATAATGCTTTTAAAGGAACTGTCGATAAGACAAGCTCTGGCTAATATTTACACAGATCATCCGGTTCTCCGCGATTTCATTATCACTCGCCATTCTTGATTATTTATTCGAGTATTGAATTATTCCACTTATAATATTGGATCTTCATGAATATCGGAGTCAGAATAGCTGCATATCGTAATGAATAGACCGCGATTAACCTGGCAGGCACAATTAACAATTAAACGCAAGAATCCAACCTGCCTAGCCTTTACCACTCCTTTAAATGAATTTAAAACGCTTTATTGCAGTTCGTGCGACGAGAGTGGCACCACTGATCAAATCGACAGCGATGACATTGACGATGATGTCATACAAGAAGTGGAAGAAGACGACGACGAAATCGATGTTGACGAAGTAGTTGAAGAGATTAAATATCGAAATTCAACGAAAAGTAATCTCAGCTGGTCGGACACATCACCCTGCGGCCTAGGACCCGAAGATTCTGGTGGTGATCTGGCGGATGATGATGATGACTTTATAAGAAGCGAGGCGCGCATTATCTGCCAACAGCGACGTCATAGGCGGCCAAAACTGGACAGTACGATTATTGACGTGGATTCGATATTCAAGCGAGTTGACAGAGAGGCGATGCGACGTAAGCGTCGGGGTAGACGAAGCAAAGACAATTATTTGTGCAGTGATACGAATTTAATGCTGGCTCAATACAAACGGCATTGTGACGCACCGCTTAATGGAATTTATATCGCCACGGAGAACAATATACACGATCTAACGGGAGATGTTCACATCTTTGAGTATCCCGTCTGCGATAGCATCAGCTCAATGAGTGATTCCGAGGGACAGATTCTTTTCGGAGGCGGCAATTCTGGAGGCAAAGGCGTGGTTACTGGAAGTCAAGATACGGGAGTAAGTTTATAATGTCATATTTCAAATATTCGGGATGGTCATAATTATCGTTAGCGCATGTTATCGATTCTGTATAGCTGGACATGATGATAGATCCCAACTTATTTATCACCTCGTCGCTAATAGACTTTTCTACGTGTTGTATTAGAAGTTGTCAAGGAAGCTTGCATTAAACTTTAGCTCACTTCGATCCATAAGAGAGATATCTAATTATTTGCTTTTAATCGACCATGGCTGATTTATTTAATTTTTAATTTTACGGCTTTGAATTTACTGCAGGATATAGGTACCTAGATATATTTGCATATTTATCAGAGAAATCAGAGAATAAGAATGTCTTCATCTGGATAAATCTTTAGTAGCAATTTTATCATTAAAATGTGGCGTTTGTTTAAAAGATATAGATAGGGAAGAATAATAATGGGTTTGATTAAAAATCAATATCTCCAGCTATATATTTATGATACCTTTGTCGTTATGGATAATTAAACAGTAAAATTCTCCGGCTCAGCTCATTAAACAAAGGAAATAGAAATCAAAATTTCCGTATAATAAGGGTAGACCTGCTTGCGGGCATTTGGTAAAATATTTTAAATTTAATATTTCAAATAAAACAAAAACATGATGACTAGCTTATATATGTATATGCAAAATTCTGCATTTCCTTTGTTGAATGAATTCGATTAATATTATAAAGAACTTTTTTCAATTAATTTTTAAGAAAATGTAATTAAAAAGCTTTATTGTCCCTTTATTGAATGGGATAAAATACTGATGGAGATCATCTGGGAATGTTGTTTTGATCTTCTGTAAGTGATATTACACATATTGACTGTTAGCTATAATTCTCTTTGCAGCATCAGTTCAAGAGGAAGATATATAGGAATTAATGGCAGGAAACAGCTCCCATTGTGGAGCAGATCTGGCTTCTCCCATCTTCATTTATCAAATATTCGATTTGTACGGCGGTGCTATGAAAGATGAAATACAAACCAAACTCAATTTGGTTTAGATTTAATAAAGAATTACTAAATTTCACATTTGAGACATATATAGTAATTAGAGCATAAATAATTGATGAAAAAGAAAAAAATGTAACCTTATAACGACTTCCTCATAGTCATTAAAATTATGAACTATTGATGGAATGAAATGTATAGACATTGGATAATGATTAATCAGTGAGAGAGAGAGAGAAGAGTAAGAGAGAGATAGAGAGTGAGTGGGAGAGAGAGAGAGAGAGAGAGAGAGAGAGTAAGAGAGAGAGAGAGAGAGAGAATACATATATGTACAGATTATTAGAATCGAAGATCATTGAATGCATAGACATTGGATAATGATTAATCCGAGAGAGAAAGAGAGAGAAAGAGAGAGAGAGAGAGAGAATAGAATAAGCGTCAATTGAAAATCTGTAGGTATCAGATAACTTTATTTTATTAGACATTTTCGTTAGATTGAAATTCTGTATTTAATGATTCGAAGATTCGGTATATATGGTTTTATGAAAATCGTTCGATTTTAGGTTTCCATTTAAGCCAACTATAATTTGAGTTATAAATTTGTACGAGTTGTGGTTTGAAAATCAGATTCTGTTTTTTGAGTAAGTTAGAGTTTTTGCTTATTTAATTTTAAATCATCGTCGATGGAAGATTGATCCTGATGTAGTATTTCTATTTGGTGTGATCAGAATCTGAACTGATAAGATTTAGGAAATATAAGAAAGGAAAGGCGGTGGTCCAAATATACCTCCTTGAGGAACTCCGCAAAGAAATAGCTATATAGTGTAGTTTTTTTCTCTTTTTGGCGATTTGAAAATTAATCCTTTAAAAGTTGCAATATAGGAGAGAATTTCTAAGATTTCTAACTACAATATTTAGGAAGAAAATGCAAAGTAATATCTACTATTTATAATGTTGCTATTAAATTTGCACAATCATTCTCTCCCATTAGCGGATAATTCCCCCGGAAGTGTCATCTATACAATACACATTTGTTTGAATAAGCCGCGATGCTCTTCAGAGACTTTCTTGCAAATTTCAAGCAGTCAATTTCATGCAAATTCTAATTCAGACAGTATTCTACTACGAGCTATTCTATAGGAAATGCATTTTTTTGAAAATAATATATCCTAATCAATTATATGTAGTTGTATAATGAATTCAATATTCCTGATACATGGAATGCTTTTCAGGATGAAGATATCAAGCAAATCCCTGGCTGAGGTAGCAAAAAATAAATCACAGACATACTAAGCTTATAGAACTGAGTAAAAATGAAATACTTACACTGTATTCTATATAATTGAGTCTCTCTCTCTAATCGAGTGTCTCTCTCTCTCTCTCT
>JAYMFX010006898.1:0-16259 GCA_036784945.1 Monocelis spectator
ATACAACTCTGTGGGATATGTCTTTATCAAAAATAAACGTGTCGGATGGTATTGTGTCGGATAATGTTACTCTCGTATAGATTATTTAACAATATTCCTAATTAATTTATTAAAAAGCTATTTGATTATTATGTACCTACCTAGTTATTATAGGTAAGATTTTCTAAGTTGATGAATATATTCTGATTTACATATAATAGGAAGTCTATAGTTTATTTACTTTGTCTAACAGAAAATTTTAGATTGCAACAAAATTTAATAAATAAACAATGCTCTTTTGTTACTCTCTATTATTGATTGGGTAAAAGAATAAAAATTGAAACAATGCACATTGTGAAATCAGTTTGTCGATTTTTGCAAAGAAATATTCATATAGAAAAGACAATTATGAAATTTATTAAACTACTTAAATGCAGCATAAGTATATACTTGTCAAGAATACCTAATCATAAAACTGAGGACAGAGAATGTGTAGCAGAAATATGCTGATATACACTTTGTTATAAAATAATATTCAAATTGCATTCAAATCCGACAGCAGATGTGACCGAGTTTAATTATAATAAATAGGGTACATGCCTACCTATAATAAGTCGTATTTTCATTGATATCCTTTTTAAAAAAATACGAATAGATGGTTCGAAAAGGGCTGACAAGAACCCTAATATAGTTGGTTACCCTCATAGAAATGTTATAGAAAAGTCAATTTCTATGGTTACCCTAATGAAATACGACATAAAATGATCGATTTGTTTTATTGTACCGATGTCTATGTGACGACTATGGTGACAGCAGCTAGGATGCGTTTTACTGTATTGTGGTGGAGTATGGCGGATCAAAGGGTTCAACATGACAAGCATGTACTAGCATGTAACTAGGATGCTTGTCTATGCTAGTACATGCTTGCAACATTGTCTAAATTGACAAGCATGGCCTAGGTAGAGTGCTTGTACATGCTTGTAACCATAGAGTAATAATACCAAGAGAGTTCATTCTCTAAAATACAGAAACGCATATCGCTGATTTTGACCTACCAACGCGCCCAGTTTCCTATCTTCGTCAACCATCAATTACAAATTGACGTCACTCCTGAACGCCTAGTCTAATTTTAATAATTCTTTCCCTGTAAGAAAATACCAACAGAGCACTTTCTAGAGATATAAGAATTATTAAAATCAGACTAGGTGTTCAGGAATGAAGTCAATTTATAATTGATACTTTTATGATGGCGGAGATAGGAAATTGTGCGCGTTGGTAGGTCAAAACCAGCGATATGTGTTTCTACTCTCTTGGTATTATTACTCTATGCTTGTACATGCTTGTCATAGTTGAACCCTTTGGTCCGCCATATTTGGAGAATTTGCGGTGAATTCAAAACAAGAGCACGTGTAAATAAATGTAAACGTCCGTATAATTTTGGATATTAATAAATTAGAGCATTATTATTATTTATTACGCAGAACTGAAAGTATTTGTTGTTATTTTTGGTTGATTTAGCGATGCCCCTCGTGATGTCAGTGATCTGTTTCATTATTAAATATCTGTGGCAAACTCCCAAGAATAAATGCTGGAGTTTTATTCAACCCCCTGAAAGATGGCTCTATATCTACACAGCTACATTAGTTCTGGTAATCAATATAAATCAGACTTTATTTCCGTATACCTAACTAACTTTGACATAAATTTGATTTACTTTGTGATTAACAGTGACCTAATAATAAAGAACATGGATAGATTATTAAGCCTTTTAGATAAAAAACAAACATTTTGTCTTCATTTTTTGAAAGTTACCCTCCTTGTATAATTTTGAATGCAGAATCACAGAAGATTAATCTTTTTACAGTAATTATATTGTATGAAATCCAAGATTAATTTGAGGAGGGAGGTGTCTTTTTTAAAGCTTTAAAGATAAATAAATAGATAGGTACTTATGAATTATTCCATAATTATGATCAGTGACGCTACCATTAATTACAAGAATCAACTCCTTGATATAAACTTCCATTCAAACTTGCATATAAATCAAAAATATCTATGTAAACATTGTCGATATTTTGAGGGAAATTCTATTTGTACAATAATCTTATAAATAAATTCCGTTAAATGTTAGCAATTTCCAATAAAGGATTTTCAAACTTATAACTATAATAGTCTTAAAAATTCAATTAACTAATGGCGTATATTTATTTTGTTTGAATGGTCTAAATTTGAAAGATTTTAATTAGAAAACGATGTGCGCGCATTTTAAAATACGACTCTAAATTTCCAAATAAGAAAAACTGATGTTGAGACTTTGAGCTTCAATATCGAACACTTGGATTTTTGAAATTCATGCATATCAATTATATTTTAAAAAAATAGACAAATCGTAAAACGCTATTTTTTGGGAATGTTGCACAAGCGCGAACTGACTTAACCGCGACAAACAAAGGAATTCTGAAATGGATCTTAAATATCATTTTCTTTCTTAACCGCGAACTGTCTTGAGTGTGACTCTAGAGAGAATGAAATAACCTAAATTAGCTCTAACGTTCGCGGTAAAGTCAGTTCGCGCTTGCAGTATCGTCCCTATGTTTTCCTCTGGAAAGTTGGCTGTCTGGAGGAATTCTATATTCAATTCTCCAATTGCAATTATGTATCTCAAATTTTACCCAGCACATGTAAAACACGAGACGTTTATCGACGAAGGTCATTACATCGAATCTTATAGAAGAGCTTGGTTAGAAACCATATCATCAATCTCTATTATTCCTTCAGATTTACTTTTCTTTGATAAGGATATAATTAACGTCTCTATCAAATTCATTAATTGAATTGAATATTTTAGGCTAATTTCGGGATATTTGTGAATGTAATGCGCGTATTGTATCTGAAGATGCAAGTGCAACCCACGTCAGCAGATAACAGGTTGGATAACAGATTGTATGTAAATGTGTGTGTCTTCTTGTATTAAGAAATAGCAATAGGTGACAATTAAAAGTATTTCACAATCTATTTCTATACTCTTAGCTATATACTATAAGCAACTCAGTAGCTCAGTGGAGATAGCATGGTCTGCCTCTCATTCGAGAGATAGAGGGTTCGAGTCCTATCCCAGGCAAATTGTTTCCAATTTACTGAGTGGCCTGTGATAGTTGGTGCATGTGTTAAATGCTCAGGGGCCTCGGTGACAAATGAATCTCTTTAGTTCAACCCTTCGTTTTTATACAGCAATATTTGTGTCCACTCAGAACCCTATATATATTAATTGTCAATGGAAAAGTCCTGTAAAAGAAGGGTTAATAATGAAATAGTTTGTGTTACTGAATATTTGTTGTTGGTGAATAATATGAAAGTATGATGATTATCTCCTATATAATTTTATTTTCAGGAAACTGCTGAAGTCTACCTTTATTCTAGTGGTAGTATTCGGCCTTTATTACATCATCACCGCTCCTATAGACATCATCGCCACTACAATAACCATCAATAAAGGAAACAACATCGAAACAATTCAACTCTATTTCGAGCAGATTCTCGAAAGTTTCCAGGTAAGCCAACAATTATTTCTAATTCCTTTGATGATAAGGTTATGGCGTTCTTTGATTCACTTCTTCATTCTAATCATTTATTGTTGGTCTGTCTATTTCATTATTAACTTCATCTTGAGAGTTTGTAACAATCTTTGATAATATAATGCTGAACGACTGTCTTGAAGTCTTGAAAAGTTATTTCAACATTAATTAGTATAAGTTATAAGTACTAATTAAAAGCTAAAAGTAATCTCTATATGTCTGATTCAGCATCCAGTTGAATTAGCACGCAGTATAAGAAGACTTTCATTTTGTAGAGAGCGCTGGTAGAGTGGTTAGAACGCTTGACCAACAATCCAGGGGTCCAGATTTCGAATCCCGGCGATGTACTCTCGGGGATGAAATATTTTATAGCGCTGTATAGAGATTACAAAAGTGTTAAATACACTATCTTAATATATCTGTTAAGATAAATGTTTATTTCTCGATCTTATAAAATTGCCTTTAATTGTTGCGTATGATTTTGTATTTTAGGGTTTATTTGTCGCGATTTTATTTTGCTTTGTGAATTCCGAGGTGAGTTTAGATAATGACTTCATTTTTGTTTTAATTAAATATTCTTTTAATATACACAGCAAATTCAAATTCAAATTACATAATAATTACACAAATTGCACTTACTATAATAAAAATTAATTTTAGATAATGATGTCTATGTATATATGGGATCGATGAGGGTTTAATAAAAACCGTTTTGTACATAATTACATAATTTTGATCATTTGTTTTCCAGGTTTTGGGAGAAATAAGACGAAAGATTCACAATTTCCGAGGAAATTCCACACTGAGATCTCATGCAGTCTCACTCATCCCAAATGATTCCAATAAAAGTCAGCATTTGTTAAATACAAAAAATAATGGACATGCGAATGGTGAAGAAAGTTGTACCTTGAAATTAGTTCAAGATTCCAAATTAGACTGTCAAATAGAAGGCAGCCATGACAGTCATTTACAGTGATCCATTATTTCCAATTGAAATGAAGAATTTTGTTGAGAACTATAATTAATGAGAACTAACTTTTGGAAGCCGAACTCTCGCGATAAAGATATGATTATTATATAAGAGAATCGTATTTTAACCAAAATAGTTTATGTCGACATCAAACACATTACTTAATTAAATCAATGTATATCATAACAATTATGAAATTGTTATTAGTATTCTGTTATTATTCTAAAAATCACAGCTTTTTTAATTTAGAGTGTTATATAAAGACGATTAATTCAATTAGTCATGGCTAATGTTCCATTAACGAAGATCATAGCTATACCCAAACAGGGTTGAATATATTTGGTCAATGCTCTAAAATACGCAGAAGCCAAAATACAGCAGGAGCCAAAACATTTTCAAAACAAGACCGATTACACGCAGGAGCAAAACTTAAGCTCTCTATACCTCTCTCCAGATAATACTAAAACTTCATGACCATATCTCAAAGTGATCGGACATAGTGACCAAAATATGTCTAAAAATAGTGATTTTTTACTATATTACTTACAGCAAGAGCTAAAACATTTTCAAAACAAGATCACACGCAGGAGCCAAATTTAAGCTCTCTCAACTACTCTCTACTATCCCTCCAAGTTTCATGCTTCTAACTACTAGGGTTCGGACACGATATGGCCGAAAAATGTCCAAAACTACTTAATTTTCTCTATTTTTCTTTCTGCAGAAGCCAAAACTTTTAATCTACAAGTTCGATCGCACGCAGGAGCCAAATTTTGTCTCTCTATGCCTCTGCCCATATAATACTAAAATACCTCTGTAATATAGTAATAAATCACTATTTTTGGACATATTTTGGTCACTATGTCCGACCACTTTCAGATATGGTCATAAAGTTTTAGTATTATCTGGAGAGAGGTATAGAGAGCTTAAGTTTGACTCCTGCGTGTAATCGGTCTTGTTTTGAAAATGTTTTGGCTCCTGCTGTATTTTGGCTTCTGCGTATTTTAGCATTGACCAATATATTTGGAATTTAGGATTCTTTAGTATTACAAGAATAATAAGTTTCCCTGTTATGGTTTTGGCGTTACAAAGTATAAGACACAGTTAATGATGTCATGTCTAAATATAGTATCAGTGGTATTTCCAATTGAAGTGTACAAAGAGACAAGCAGTAAGTATAATACATCTTCTGTGGTTCGAAATGATTAAGCAGGGTCGTGAGAGGATGTTGAAGAGGAAGAGAAATCTGGACTGCCTGTTCAGAAAGTAAAGATCTGAACACTATGGTGAACAATTTGATTGATGAAGATCGTGTTGGGTAAACAGACTGGAGACTGTCTCCTCCTGCCTTTGTATTTCGACTTTTGACTAAGAAACTCAATATTATGGAGATCATGACTTGACCGTCATTTTCAACAGTGTTTAAAAGAATTATTTGAAGATCTTTTGAGTCTGGTGAAGACATTGTGGCGTCCGCAATAACATCACTTCCACATATCGACACCCGCATGTAAAAGCTTTTACAAACCGCATTATAAGTTACAAAGATTATAGAAGGAGGCAAGATACGACACTCGCGTTATAATTGATGAAAAAATTAGTCGCGAAATTTTCGGTCGCCATTTTAATCTGGTAACAGAATTGCTATCAACTCTATTGTAAAAATGGTACTTTGTGCAGTTTATGGGTATAATAACCAGAGTAAGAATACTTGGGTACTCAAATTAATAGAATCTAAGCCAATCCCTGATCGAGAAATTTTAATGGCTGCTTACATCAGATTATAAAAGTCGCCATTTTAAAAATATTTTTGAGAGTAGTTTTTTAGGCCAGAGTGGTTTTTTTTATCTTGCCCCCCTTCTATAATCTTTGATTAGTTATGTACTAATGGACTGACTATATATTTGTATAAAACATCACATGAATATTGTTTTCATATCTGTTCAGTTATTCAATACCTATTCAATACAATGTATATAAATAAATAAATGTTATTGCATTAAATGTTTCATTAGTAAAAGGCACTTTCACAAAACAACCAGTTCTTAAATTTGCTTATTGATAGTATTGTGTATTTATGTAATTTCTTTTTTAATTAATTCAAATTCTTTTCTATTTTTGAATCATGAAATTAAAATAGCTGGCTGTATGGATAGGCTTTGACAGATTTAAATAATTCTTCTACTGGAAGTGAAATGAGAATTGTAAAGAATCAGAAAATCATTTTTCATCAGTCAAAAAATCATGTTATTCGTCTCTCTCTTTCTCTTTCTCTCTCTCTCTAAGGAATTTATTAGGATTCAATTGAAATAATTGTCTTGTACATTCATCACATAAATCAATCAGTAGTTCACTATATGTCATCTTGTGTGATTAATAAATATATTGTTCAATCCATAACATATGTTCCTATATTTCATATAAATGTTTGTTATTCATTGTTATTAATATGAATTTCTTAATCGTTAAACCATAATAAATATATTATTAATACATCTATATAATCACATAATCACATTTAACTTATTTTTTGAAATATAGAAAGATAATGAAAGTCGATTGAAAAAGTTACCTTATTCGACAACAAACCATCCGACATCTTTCATTTCATAACTATCTCACTCTCATTATGACCATTTCGACCCTCATCGACCTTATTTGAACCTTCGGGGTCCGAAACTATAGCCATCCGACTATATAACTATCACACTCATTGAGTATAGAAAGAAACACCAAATCTACCAAAAATTACTCATTTTGACCCTCTCGGGCCATATTTGAACCTCTAGGGTCCGAAAACGATAATCATCCAACATTTCCCATTGCATAACCATTGGACTCTAAGTATATCATATCTATGTCATCAAGGTCCTAAATAAGCATAAAATATCCAAGCCTATGGCAATAGGCTATAGTTAGCTCATAACGGCCTACAGCCATGCTATATATTAGGCGGTTGGTTGAAAATGGGCGATTTTTCAAATTTCTCTGGAGAGACCCCCTCTAAGCCAAATGATTCGAAATTTTGTATACAAAGAGTCTTGTCCGATACTAAGACATGGACAAAGTTTCATCCATTCTAAATTGGACCATCCGAAAAATTACATATTATGTAATATATAGTACATATTATGTAATATAGTACATATTATGTAATATATAGTACATATTATGTAATATAGTACATATTATGTACTATATAGTACTCATTTTAATTAGGTCAAGGTCAATTCGATTCCCTGTCGGAGCCAATCGAATTGATGTGAAATAAAAATGGAGTTATATCAAAACACTATATAATAGTCTGGGAGGGAGTTCGAATTTCTATTTTTCATATATTATCACGAAACTATATATAGAGAAATAAATAAAATTAATCTTCAGATTAATTAAGCTGGGAATAGATGAACTGCAATATTTATATACCCATTAGTTGACTTAATTGATACTTTTTAATCCTATTACTTGTATATTACCCATAGATATAATAGTATCAATTATTTTATTACTGTCATTCATTCCCATATAAAGACAGT
Organism: Monocelis spectator; assembly: GCA_036784945.1. NCBI lineage: Eukaryota > Metazoa > Platyhelminthes > Proseriata > Monocelididae > Monocelis > Monocelis spectator. The sequence continues at coordinate 8,058 of JAYMFX010006898.1, forward strand.
TCATAATATTTTCTTGTCATTTGTAACGAATAGAAGGATCGATACAGCTATACTATACACAGCTATAGGAAAATTTCATATAAAATATTCATTAAATCATGCGATTCTGTCACATCAAAAAGGCACATTCTAGAAAAAGAAACTGTATCAAATTTTCTTAAACGAATGGTACATTAAAACAGATAGTAGGTATTTGTGAAGACTCATATGATAAGACCGTCTTTGACATACATTTATACAAGTTTATATAAACTTGGATAAATGTATGTCAATAAAATTACATGAAAATCTTCCAAATGACAAGTTCTCAAAAGAAGACATTTATTGTATACATGTATAAATAATCTTTAACTCAGTTAGTAATGAGTCGACTAACTTTTACGTTATTCAAAGTTGGTTCGGTCACTTATAAAAGAAACACACATTCCAAAAGGCCTACATGAAAAGATCATCGGGTTGAGGGAATAGCGTCTAACTGGAATAAGGTCTAACTCTGATGTCAAGAACCGGAATAGCGTCTAACAGGAATAAGGTCTAATAGGAATAGCGTGTATTCCTGTACATGACATTTTGAGCTTTAGACCTTATTCCAGTTAGACGCTATTCCGCCTTCCCAAAAAGATCTATTAAGTCAGAACTTTTGTATGAACATTTAAAGTTCCCAAGAAAATATTGTTAAAACAATAGGAATTAAATGGGAGCTTTGAGTTTTATGCAATAAACTGGTTATTTAGACACATCTTTTCAAACTCATGTAGTAATCATAAAAATATTCATACATCTATTGAAACATCTTTTATTAATTTAAGACTACTGCTCTTATGTCAGTAGTATTTATAATTTTAGGTATTCTTTTTTTAAATAAATTTCTTCCTTTATTTTATTTTATATCTTAGTTTTAGTAACCCAAATAAGTACCTAGAATAAATGTTAATTTCATGTAATTTAGAATCTATAGTTTTACATTTTTCTGGATTATACAATAATTATGTATAAGTTTGTGCGATTATATCAGCACACAAACTCCTAGCTATACTTCCACCACAAACTATAATTTTCCGCAACTGTCCACTTTCATACTCATGAAACAATGATAATTTTATAAAGGCTTAAGAATAAGAATTTGTGATCAAGTTTGTAAATTAGACTGCATAAAGAAACCCATTTGTGAAAGATAAATCGCAATTGAAATTGGAATACTTTTTCTTATGCTTTTATTATATTATGGGGATCGAATTAACTGACAAGCGCGATATTCTGCATGCTTAAAGTATAACATTTATTTAAATTTTCGTCTTTACAATCGGACTTTATCGTGTATAAATTAGAATAATGATGAGTTACATTTAATTTATATTGCCGAGGTTTAAGTTTGATTACAGTCAATCAGCTCATGAGTTGAGTTAATGAAGGCAGTATGATCAAATCAATATCGATTCGGTATTTTCCTGCCTATTAAAGTGCGAAAAACGAAATCAATATCGATACTGGGCCAATAATGGGGTTACTCAGTATCTTTGTGGTAAATGATTAATTAATAAATCGTGAGCTGAAAAGTTAAGAAAGAGTGTTCTAACTTGGATTACTAGTCAAACGGCAGTTTAAATCAAAATTTCGTTTGCATACAAATATAGATTGCATTTGCTTTCTTCAGTACCTGAATATGTTTTAGTAATCATTTTTATCTTTAAATTGGCTTAAACCTATAATTTAGGCATATTAAAAATATAAAAAGTTGTGTTCAGTATTATATACTTTTCTTTATTAACACTTCAAGCAGAAAAAGTACATCTGTTTACACTAAAAGAAATGATAAAAATCAATATAATTAAAGTATGCTAGTAGAAGGTCAAACATAGAGAAAAAATTGGAATAGACAATGACATTTGCAGACAAAATAAATGCTCTTTAAACCAAATCACAACAATCCAGTTGCACAATCAATAGAAAGGCTTTATATAATATAACACTTTATATGGTCGCTAAAAATAAGCATTAGCTGCATATAAAAAATATTAAAAAGAATAGTCTGGTGGATTTGCAAAGTTACTTGAAAATTACTATTATAAATAAATACAATTATAGTTATAGCATATAGGTATGTAGATGATACACATCTCAAATAAGGTTTTAACTTCAAAATTCTATGAATAATCATAGATTGCTTTAATCATCATTGGTTTCAGTTTCAGTTTCCGAATTCCATAACTAAAAATAGATAAATAACAATGTATAAATTTCTATAATATATTTCTGTATTAATTGTATTTTTTAAAGTCCGGATTTTAAAAGGATGAAAAATGTATCTCTGTGTATATGCTATTTAACATACAGAATAGTGTACTCATTGCACACAACCATAGCATTTAGTCAGTCTAGACATTTATACAAAGCACATCACATAGAATCATATGGTTTCTTGTTGGTGGCGAATTGTCTCAGAAATTACTACCTTGACACTACTTACAATTTAAGTGCAATTTACTAAGGTCTGACAGGGCTTGTTGGAAAGTGTTAATCTACTTCTATGGTAGCACTTTTGCTTCATACAAAGGTTAATCTATTTGGCAAATCTTTGCCTTTATACAGAACTGTAAAATAAACAGTTATAGGCCATAGTAGACAACCTACCATATTTTTCTGTATGAGCTAAACACTCATAATTTCCATAAAGATAAACATATCCCAACCATAGAGATGTAATGAATAGAAAATGATCTATAGAGTGGTGATCTGATTCTTATTGAGGAGACAATTAGAAACATGGCAGCTGCAGGCAGGTGAGCTTAATTGCGAGTTTCATTCATGATTAGAAGTCAGCCATTACTTCTTAACGAAGCACAGTTGAGTATTCGTTGATGATTTGCCTGTAGAATTCGATTTTCAATTTGTCTCCACAATCTCATTTAGACTACCACTCTATAGGTATTACATCTTTATGATCCCAACATATTGAGTGTTGAGTTCATACAGAAAGATGTGGTAGGTTGTCAACTATGGCTTTGGTGTGACACTCATTTTTTTTAAATCCCTTTACCCCCATAGAATTAATCGAGTGACTTTAATTCAAATTATGCTTAAAGATAAAACTGGTAGGTAATGATATATGATTATAATAATTGAAATACTTACTGTCAAATTATCTCTCAATAGCTGCATGATCAAGGTGCTATCTTTGTAAGAATCTTCTTTTAAATTGTCAATTTCTTGAATTGCATCGTCAAATGACTGTTTAGCTAATTCACAAGCCTTGGTTGGATCTTTTCTAATTTCATAGAAGAAAACAGAATAATTCAAAGCCAAACCAAGGCGAATTGGATGAGTTGGAGGCAAATCTGCCTTGGCAATATCAGTAGCTGTTTTATATGCTTCTTCAGCCTTATTAATTACATCAGCCTTTGTTTCACCACACGCAACTTCAGCAAGGTATCTTTGATAATCCCCTTCCATCTTCAAGTAAAACACTTTACTTTCTTCATTGCCAGCATTTGGTATAAGCTGCTGCTTGAGAAGATTCTGAAATAGAAATTAAATATTACTATAAATTCGTGTGTATATTTAGACCATCAATTCAGTTTTATGGAGACTTATAAAAATTTAAACAGAAAAGCCGGAATAATAAATATTTCATGGCTCATAGAATAAATAAATCGATTATTAATTTATTATTTAATATTCAAAAAAGTTGTCTACTTTGTCTATTACTATTAGATTATCATCAGAACATTTGAAAATCCTTAGGAATTTACTTTTAGAAATAATAAGAAAATAGTGTAATGGAAAAGGGAATAGTGCCACATTTCTAATCAAGGATTAATTGATATCAAAGTTGGAAAATACATGACATTTTTTTAACATCCTCCTTTTTATTTACAGTCTAAGATTAATAAGTTTTAAGCATATTAATATTTAATGCCACTTGTTTCAAGATACAGTATTCATTTAGTAATTCAAGTTCCATTATATCTATTTTTAAATGTCATCACTTACCAAAACATCACTACAGATTTCATTGAGTTCTTTTTCAACTTTTTGCTTGTAATCATTGCAATATTTCAATTTCACTTCATTATTTTCAGTTTTTGACTCAATACTAGATATAGTACGCCAAGATGTTCGCCTTGCACCAACAACATTCTTGTATGCAACAGAAAGCAAATTTCTCTCTTCATTTTTTATATTTGGATTCGACATAGTAATTATTTTCATTGCAGCAGCCATGTCATCATATCTCTCAGCTTGTTCGGCTACTTTTGCAAAGTAAAGTAGATCATCTTTATTTGTTATGTTATCTTTTTCAATCCAAGATGTAGACATACTTATATGACTATATTATTCTGGTTTTATGTTCTGCAACAAAATGACGACAATTTTACCAAGGTAACGAAAATAAAATGTTTTAAAACAAACGATGAAATAATCAAGGAAATAGGATATTAAATTCAAACAAATTAACAAATAAATAGAAATGTTTTTTCTATATTTTTAGATAATACTCTAAATATCAGGACCACCTTCTTATCTTTCACTCAAATCATACAATTGGATTTAAATTTGTAAACATATTTCAGTATCCGCATTAAAGTCAATTGAAGAGCCGTATTCCAGAACGACACTTGAAGTTGATGGCACTCAGTCGAAAATTACTCCATTGATTTAGCATTACAGCGCACTTGACTAAGAGCACCCTAAGCTTCGATTTTCGTTCTAGAATATGACGAGATGTCATCATGAACAAATTAGTTTAATTGTTTTATTCGAGCATCAAATCAGCGACCTCAAGTAACCTACCGAATTTTTATATCCGAAATATTATAAGAGTTACCTGAACTTAAATAGTTTCGTTTTTATAGTGAGGACATCGAATGTATGCAGAATAAGTTATCATTATTTAACAAAAGCAAGCAATTTTGATAATTTATATCGGTGGCTCAATAATATTCTATATGTGGACAACTTAATTATTTTTTATATAATTTACTTATTATGTATTAATATTTTAACTTTAATTTCGTTGTCCGTGATTGTATAGTATATACTCTCAAAACATAAAAGATTTCATTCTTCAAATGTTTTTAATTTTAATGAAATTTATATAATTATAGGTATGTGTATAGTGAATACAACTGCTCTTAATTTGGAATAAGACCTGAATATGATTTAGAAAAGTAATGTCATGTATAATAAAATGTGGAGCACAGAAAATTCACTGATACAATTTGGACAAATGAAAATAATTTTAAAAATAATGCGTGAATATAGGAAAGACAGAAATAATCGAATACATAGCAGATGAAGATATTACTAAACAATAATAGTAGAACAATAACAATGAACGGTTTAATTTCATGTATTGACGGATCACAAAGTACCTACCTATACCACACAAAGGATGATAATCTGGTAATAATTCATACTTATTCCTTTTATTCCAGTTTCATGGAAGGTTATAAAAACATTATGCACAAATATACTGTACTAACAAGATGATACAAGTATTGGGTATTGCAACCAAAGATATTTGATAACAAATAATAAATACCATTTATAATTACTTTACATAGAAATATTAAAGTTTTTACAGCTGATCTCTATTCTTATTCTGATAATCTATTCGTATATGCATATGCATATAATTAACAAAGTTATGCTAAACATTGTAATGGTTTTTCATTTGCTAAATCTCAGCAATACTGTAATTGTCAACAATACGGTCTTTGTAAAATAAAATAAATTTTAAAATTTGAATTCATGCTGTAAATCATTTTAAAATTTAAGAGATTGCATCTTTTTAAAAACTCATTCAATTTAGTCACAATTCTTGTAATTCACGACTTCACTGGTTATCAGCAACTCTAGACACTTACATACATACTTACATAAATCACCAGAGAATAAAATAGAGAATAATTAGAATAACAAAAGGAAAGTACATAACATCACGTATTAGCCAGAGAGATCTGTTCAAGTGCAAACCTATTCGGATCTTTATAATCACCATTAGCAACAATTTTTCGATTGACGAATAGAGTTTCTTCATCAGAAGAAAAGTCAGAATCGGTTTCCAGGATACTGTTAGTGTTGGTGCCATTTGCTCGCTTCGTTTCTGAAATAATACAAAAATTATAACAAACAAATTGAAATAGTTATGAATATAGAAGTGTAAATAGAAAAATCCTCACAGTTTTTATAGTTATCCCATAATTTCAGTATAATTAGCATTTTAGTATTAATCGAAATTCAACTTACTCAAAGGTTTCTCGGAAGATTTATCCTTATCATCAAACGAGAGTAAAGAGTATCCATGCTTCTTTACTCGACCTCGTCTGCATTTTCCACTATAATTTTGACAAAATGAAATTTTAAATAAATTCTATATAGCAATTAATATTGAAATTGAAATTTTATATTAGGTCTTATTCATAATAATCAATTCTACAATTATACTTTGTGCTTAAGAGACTCAATAAAATCTATGTATTAATCACCTTGTGTCATTTAAAAAATGATATTATAGAGTAACAAATGAACAATATAAACTAGATGATATGAATAATTTGTTGATTATAATTTAAATTTAGAACAATTACTAATATTGAAATTTAAGCAATGTCGTAAATACAGATCATACAATACGGTGTGATCTTATTGTAATATTTCTGTAACTGAGAGATTAAAAGAGGTATATTCTGACTAAAATCCAAACACCAGCAAGCAAATAACGCAGTGCTAAGGATAGTTGACTAAAAGACGGTGAAGCGCAGCGAATTACGACGACCAATCAAACGGCCATGATGCAATTAATTTATTGATACAGTAAAACAAAACTCTATAAATTATAAGATTAAAATCTACCAGATTAAAATGATTTTACACGATGTTTTACGATGCAAATATTAAACAGTGATCTACTCTCTAAATTAATCGTCGAATTTCGTACCGTTACCACCTCTTTTAGCTATCCATCCATCTCAGCTATTATTGGTCAGACAGGTTATCATAAAATAGATCTATATAGAGATCCTACTATTATGGCGCGCATTATGTATAGTCGAGCTGTGTATTAACAACAATATTATAATGTTTCTCTAGTCAAATATTAACTAGATATTCTCATCAATATGTAATCGGGAGAGATCAACGCCAGGATAAGCAACGCATCTACGCACGAAATCAATGAGGTACACCCAGTAAACCAATAGGAATGAATCTAAGATGAACCTTTTTCTGATCGTATGCAGCTCAGTTTCATCCATTACATAATTGCAGTTACTATCGGATGAATCTGCTGCATCTGACAAGTCATTCACTTTCAGCCGTCGATACTTTGACAAATAAGCGCCTCTACTGTAGACGATTAGTGTGAATGAATTAAATTGTTTGAATATAGGCATTTTGTGAAAGATCTAATATTTATTATCTTATTAAAAATAACATTATGATTATGGAATATCTTGGCACAATTGATTAAAATATTATTGGTGGATTATTATTATTGATATATGCAAAGTAAATCAAAAATATTAATTAAAACGGTTAATGTTAAAATACGCAGAAGCCAAAATACAGCAGGAGCAAAAACTTTTATCAAAACAAGACCGATTACACGCAGGAGTCAAACTTAATCTCTGTATTATACCTCTCTTCAGATAATACTAAAACTTCCTCACCATATCTAAAAGTGGTCGGACATAGTGGCCAAAATATGTCCAGAAATATAGGAATGTTTATTTATTATATTACTTAGAGAAGAAGCGATAACATTTTCAAAACATCACCGATCACAAGCAGGAGCCAAACTTAATCTCTCTCCACTACTCTTTACTATTATCTCTCCAAATTTCATCCTTCTACCTACTGGGAGTCGGACACAATGGCCCAAAAATGTCCGAAAATGTCTAATTTCCCCCATTCTGGATCTCTATACCTCTACCCACATAATACTAAAATTCTGTGTCAATATATGAAAGTGGTGAGACAATAAACATTTGTCTAGCAATGGACAGTGTCTAGCAGTGGACAATGTCTAACAGTGGACAATGTCTAACAGTGGACAATGTCTAGCAATGGACAGTGTCTAGCAGTGGACAATGTCTAACAGTGGACAATGTCTAACAGTGGACAATGTCTAGCAATGGACAGTGTCTAGCAGTGGACAATGTCTAACAGTGGACAATGTCTAACAGTGGACAATGTCTAGCA
>JAYMFX010007120.1:0-16233 GCA_036784945.1 Monocelis spectator
ATAATTAGTTAATTTTAATTGTTTCAGTGCCGTCAGAATATATGTGAGAGATAAGGCTTGTTCATTCTAGTAAATGAGGCGAGAATGTAATCCGATTTCTGTGCCCCTACCATTCTAAAAGAATTGAATCATCTGTTTGAATTGATTCCACAAATAACTCAACATTAACTTTAATAAGTGTTCGATTAAATGCATTAAACAAATTGGTCAAACTATTGAATAAGTATCTGCATCACTCACTTTATCTTAACTATATCTTATCAGAGAGTTCTAATGCATTGAAGGAAAATAGAATTTCAAAACATACCAAATCCTTACCGTATAGAGTCCATACATACAACTACGTATTTCACTTACTGTATACTTTTCATTGACTGAATGAATACTCTCACAATTGAATTGTAAACTGTATGAATTCATTTTATATTTTTAGAATACAACGCAACTTATTCACTTTCTTGTGAATTTAATTTTCCATTCAGTTTTGCTGTCTGGCATCGTGACTTTAGTCATAATGAACATTAAAAACACAGCAACTATGAATGTAAATGCTCCAAATGATGTTGTTATAATCGATCAATTTGTACCGTCAAGCTGTTAAACATCGCTTCAGCAATATTTTTCATAACCTGTACACCGATGATTCTTTCTGAAATCATAGGGGATTTCATTTATATGTACATACTTGAGTTGTATTTCATAAGGGAAATTCTTGTCGGAATTGAAGTGTATGCGGAAATGTTTGCAAACATGAATTATTCCATTAATTGGATATTTTACATGTTTTCCTTTCAAGATTATAGAAGAAGCCTTCTAAGAATTTTAACATGTGGTCTATGTACTGGTTATCGAATTTTATTATGTGGTCTACATTATCCAGTAAAAAATAAAAATCTATGTTATTCTACTCTAATAAGACTGCACTTGATAATGACTTTGTGAAGACCATATAGAGTCCTCTCATAATCAGTAAATATTCTTTATTCTACTTTAATACTGCACTTGATAATTCTACTCTGTGAAGACCAATTAATATAATCTACTGAAAACGTTTGGTTTATAGCTTAAAACATTTGTGTATTATGTGTTCTGTTATTTTTTAAGTGTTTGTATTAATGTCATACGTCATATTGCTATCAATTTTATTTTACCACTTCTTGTCATATGTTATTACATATAGACGACCTTTCTTAACCCTCATATAACTTCAGTTTAGGTTTTATATTTTATTTTGACACAATATAATATTTGATGTTACATATTTGTGTTTTCGAGAGCTCTAATCATCATATTCATGAAGTTAATTCTATGATTAGAAATTTTGAGGTGTAAATGCTTCTTATATGCTAACAACCATTATATATGCTAGCGCAATGGTAGAATATTTTACTAAGAATCTATAAGTACAGTATATGTATGCAACGGGTTCATTAAATTTAGTTGTGTTTATTGTTGTTTTTATTTACAGTTTTTAAAATGCTTTATAGAAAGGATTTAAAGAATGTATATTTATTAAACATTATATTTTATTTGACAAAACCCAAGTTAGTATATTATTTTTAAATGATTTTGTCTACAAGATAATCAAGATGAGTTAGAAGACAATGTCGTTAAAAGGTTAATACTGATTAATATACAGTTTATTGTCTGTTTCATATTTGATATTAATCGAAAATTAAATATAAAGAAATCGTTCACAGCCTTTATGGACAGAATGTTAAATCGAAATCGTACACCTACTCACTAACTGCTTTCTATATTCATTCAACCTCTTCTAAATAATTTTATTCGGGGAATACATAAAACATTTCATTACAAATAAAATAGTTAACATAAGAATAGATAAAATGGTTAATCCATGCTTAAATCATAGAGATGTAATCCAATTATTATGCGAATATAGAGTAACAGCCTCAATGAGATTGTGGAGACAAATTTAAAATCAAAATTCTGCAGGCAAATCAACGAATACTCAACTCTAATTGGCTAAGAAGTCTAATGGCTGACTACTAATCACGAATGAAACTCGACATTAAACTCGCCTGCCTGCAGCTGCTATGTTTCTAATTGTCCACTCAATGAGAATGAGATGAGCACTCTATAGATCACCTTCTGTTAATTACATCTCTAAAGGTTAAATGTGTTTCTGTATAAAATGTTGTTTAAATAAGATTAATAGTTTCCTGCATCCCACAATTGTTACTCTTCAATGTTTATAATAACCACAAGTGATGATTTTCAAAACACGATTTCGAAAATTCGAGTAACACATGAAATAGAAAATGAAGTTGATGCTATGATTCAAGCTTGATAGAGCATTACCGGCTTCTAGAACATCAGTGAGTTTATAAATCAATCCAGTCATAAACAGTACAATCGGATCGTTAAAATAGAATGCAACATACAAAATATAATAGGGAGAGGCAGTGACGAATGATATTAAAGATGAAATTATTAAAATTTTCGTTGTACGAATGGACTTTTTAGCCAGGTTGGTTCTGCAAACCAATTTATTTGATAGACTCAGAGACATCCAAATACTCAAAATGAATGCCAAAATACCCAAAGAAACCTGAGATATTGCATTTATAGTTTCACTTATTCTGAATGTATTACCGGCATCGAGCTGAAAATAAACACAAAAATTCAGTTTATTGCACACTCAATATGAGCATTACTATTAATAAGAAAATTTTAAGATTACTTTCAATTTGTCAAAAATTAATAATTGCACGGCTAAAGTATATTTTTATTAAACAAATTACTGAACATTTGGGAACGGTAGAATTTAATTTTATAATAATTTATTGAATATTTAAAAGGTTTATTTTATTAACACATGCTTATTTCGATACAATATTTCAATTTCGCCTAGTGACTTCTGTAGTAATGTGTCGAATCTATGTGTTGCCAAATACTATATAAAAGTGATAGATTATCTCTTTACATGGATATATTAAACATCGATTAGAAAAATGATAATGAATTGCACTCACAAAATCATCTAAAAGTATTTCCAAGATTTCAACCAGGAAACTGATAAAAATATCAAATAGTGAAGCAATAACAATATAGCAAATTAAAACAACAAATACTGTTTTTTTAACAGTTTTATTGCAAATGATTTTCACTTTCAGAGGAAAGATAACACAGATCCATCTCTCAACAACTACAGGAGTCAGGAAAAATATCGAGAATTTCTTGCACAATAAACTTGTAGTTTGATTAAATCTCATGGGATATTCTGCCCAGGAATTTCCAACTTGTAATCTAAAATTCACTTTCAAATCGTTATAATAAGTTGTAGAAAACAGAATATTCTCTGCTTCTCCTAAATAATAAGTGAGAGTTAAAATCAAATCACAAATTGAAGACAATAAGAAAAATGTTTTACCAAATCTCTTGAATTTCTTTGTTGTGTAAAAGTAATAAACATTAAACAAATTGAAAGGAATTCCCAGAAATACACTGTAGATTACACAAGGTGTAAAGCAATATTTCAAAGGAATCAAAATGAAGTCCAAAAATTCTGGAAACATATTTTGTTGAATTCACTGAAGCTGAACTTGCCAATATAATTGAATTTGGTTTATATATCACTTAATATAATTATTTAATTTTGCTTACAAATACAAATTGGATCCATAGTAGATTTTATACACACTTTGTAATAAAATAAGATAAATCGCAATGCAATAATTTGTTTCGTATTTCAACTAAAACGTAGCCACTAAAATTGTTATGCATTTAGTTATAATGGCTAATATACATAACATGTATTGAATGGATAGTTTGTTTCAAATTATGTAAAGAAAACGCCTTTACAATGAACTTGGATAGTTCTCAGAAAACTATTATGTATACAAGCTGATGAACTTTGTAAATTATAATCTACCCAATTTTTAGCTCAATCCTTTGCAATAAAATTCCACTTCAATACATTGTATATAGCTATCGACACAATACAAATATACATACATATTGTTAGATCATCATTTGTTAAAAAAATTTCTACAATTTCTTCATGTGATGTTGGCAAAAAAGGAAACTATATACTAAACATAACTGACAAGCAAATACTTCATAAAAAATCATTATGTAGTTCATGAAATTTTAGAGTAGCATTTTAAATTGAGATTTTTTGTTTGTGCATTAAAGTAACTTGTTTAATCGTTTCAACGTCTTAATAACTCTTAGAAAAATTTTAATACTAATAGTATGTATGTATGTATCGTTTCAATAGCTATTTATGGATTATTTATGATATTTTGTAAATTATAAAAAGCAATAAAAATGACAACATTTCATTTTTTTAAAGTCTTTGAAATGTTTGAAATGAAAGATTTCAAAATGTCAATATTCTGCAGTTTAACAGTTTCTCATCTATTATTTTAATCGATAGTAAATAGTTAAGTAAATAAATGTAAAAGTGGTTTGCTAAACACAATATTTAAAAATGATTATTCTAGAGTCCATGATGGATAATTTGGGAGAGGGTAGGTATCTAAGCCTTCAGAACAAATCTCTATACCAGTACAGTCAGAGGACGGCCGTATCTCTCACGAGATCGCGATTCTTGCTTGTTGCCAGCTGTCTGTCTTAGTACACAAAGATATCAAAAAGCAGGGATTAGCGAAGAAATTCTCTTGCTAACAGAGTATGACCATTAAAAACAATTCATATCTAATATGGTCACAGATAACTATATTTTATTAAGGAATGCTAAATAATTTTTATAGCTAAAAATGACAAAAGTGTGTTAGCTTAAACCTTAAAATAAATGAAATAAAAAGTGGTTAGCTGAATTGAAATTTGAAATGAATTATTATAAATTTATAACAGCTAGCAAACTTTGGTTTTCAATTATACAGAAAAGTATATAGTACACGATATACATAACTTAAATTTGGTTACATAGATCATTGAAAACCAAAAGTTAGCTAGCTGTTATAAATTTATAATAATTCATTTAAAATTTGAATCCGGTTGACCACTTTTTATTTCATTTATCTGAAGTTTAACAAACTTTTTGCCATTTTTGACTATTTTTTTAAATTTTTATGATAAAACCATTTTTTGTGTTATAAGAATATATTCAGGATAAATATATTTGACAAAGGCTAATTATTTATTAAAGTGCAATAATAAATAATAGTCAGGATTTGTACACACTACTTATAAGAATATATTTCACAATTGATACAATAATTTATTATAGTTTCAGGTCACTCTTTTATTTAGGGCCCCGTGATTTTAAATAATACGAATAAATTAATCATAATTCATTGTAAAATAAAACAACACTTAGTTAGTTACATGTAAATGAATGAAAATACAAAATTTTGTGATTATTTTGAACTAATAATTTTAAGAAATTATTATGCCACGTATTGGTACAAAAGCTTAATTCTAACTAACTCTTACCTAATTCTATGCCTCATGCATTACTCTATGCCAAAAATATCAGCATTATTTCTATTTCTATAATAGTTCAATTTCAAATTTGATCGTGTGTATCAAAGACTTTAAATATACTTATATATTAAATTGACATGCAACTAACTTTAATCATAAATTTAATTATAATACGCATACACCCTTTATATCATGGAATAATTTTAATACTACTTACATAATATCTTTTTTTCTTAAGTGTTCTTTTGATATTTTCTTTCAGGGGGAAGGAATTATTAAAATCAGACTACAGGCGTTCTGAAGTGACGTCAATAAAATTGTGCGCGTTGGTAGGTCAAAATGTTTTCAATATTTTTCCATAATATTTCTTATCAGTTATTTTTGATCCGATCCACAGTCAGCTAAATTCATCGTTTTCGATGTTTTCGCTTCTCCATTTCTGTTTGATCCTTATGTAGTGTATTGGATATTTTATTAGGTTGTCTGTGGAGGTTGTCTGTGGAGGTCGTCCAGATGAAGATGTTTGTTTGTTTGTTTGAAAAGAGTGTTTCCTTTTGTGTAGTTTTTCTCAAAGCAGAATTCAATCAAACTGTCTCCTGTCATATTTTGTTTCCGTTATTTGACTTGTGTTCTACTTTGACATTTTAGTCTCCAAGGATGATAGTCATTGATACCTAAGTTGGATGTCTTTTAATTACAGATAAAAACTACTCCGTTTCTGCGTTGGTCACATTACTCAATCTCTGAGTAAAAGATTTTGAACTTCATGATGGAAGTAACCCATGTAAGTCTGATTTAGTTCACTTATTTTTATGATATCTACATACCTTTATTCGATCTATTTCTTGCGTTACGATATTAATTTTCCCGGCATTCATAGTTCTGACGTTCCAAGTTATAAGGTTTCTTATTACATAAACGAAGTCCATGATATTACATTTTCTTGCATTCTTCTCCAGTTGTCTCAGTTTGAGTGCCATCAAACCTGGGAGTCTCACTGTCCGGCACTATAGGTTGTGGTATGATTCATGTCCATTACATTTTCTTGCATTCTTCTCCAGTTGTCTCAGTTTGAGTGCCATCAAATCTGGGCGTCTCACTGTCCGGCACTATAGGTATGATTCATGTCCATTACATTTTCTTGCATTCTTCTCCAGTTGTCTCAGTTTGAGTGCCATCAACTCTGGGAGTCTCACTGTCCGGCACTATACTTGTGGTGTGATTCATGTCCATTACATTTTCTTGCATTCTTCTCCAGTAAGAATGCTTTTATTCTTAAGAATTTATAAAGCAATCCAGTCCACCACAATACCCATAGATTGTTTAAATACATTGCTGCATATAAAATATAATACGGAGATGTCGTGACAAAGTTGATTAAAGATGAAATTATTAAAATTTTCGTGGTTCGAATGGACTTTTTAGCCAAGTTGGCTCTGTAAACCAAATTATTTGATAGACTCACAGACATCCAAATACTCAACAACAATGTCATAAAACCAAGCGAAATCTGTGTGATTGTATTTATAGTTTCAACAATTCTGATTGCATTTGATGCATCAAGCTGATAAATAATAAAATAAAATATTTTTTAAAAATTAATAGCCATAATATTAAACTGTTAACTTAAATCGATAGTAGAAAAATTATAATGAATTACACTGACAAAATCATCCAAAAGAATTTCCAAAACTTCAAACAAAAAACTCAATACAATATAGGAAATCAAAACAACAAATACTGCTATTTTCACAGTTTTATTGCAAATAATTTTCACTTTCAGAGGATAGATAACACAGATCCATCTCTCAACAACTACAGGAATCAGAAATATTATCGAGAATTTCTTGCACAATAAAGCTGTAGTTTGATCAAATCTCATGGGATACTCTGCCCAGGAATTTCCAACTTTCAATTTTATATTCACTTCCAACTCATTGTAATAATACGTAGAAAAGAAAATATTCTCTGCCTCTCCTAAATAATAAGTGAGAGTTAAAATCAAATCACAAATTGAAGACAATAAGAAAAATGTTTTACCAAATCTCTTGAATTTCTTTGTTGTATAAAAGTAGTAAACATTAAACAAATTGAAAGGAATTCCCAGAAATACACTGTAGATTACACAAGGGGTAAAGCAATATGTCAATGGGATTAAAATGAAGTCCAAAAAATCTGCCAACATATTTTGTTCAGCTGTTAAATGTTCCATGATACTTCACTGAAGCTAAGTTTGTCAGAGTAATTTCACACAACCTGTACCTAAACAATAGAAATAGATACATATTGTATGATCATAAAATGTGATTGATCGAAATATTTAGTTCAATATAATGTGCAGGAGACGTATTATGAATCCAATTGAAATTAAATCGTGACTGCCAATCTGTTTTGGAAAGTAGTGTTGGAAGGGATATCATATTATATGTTTGTATTGCTAACTCAGAAATATATCATAAAAGAATGTATACATCATAATATGTTTAACTATTCGATTTTAAACAAAAAATACCACTCTGAGTTGGACACACCAAAAACAAATCCCATATTATTATTATTTATTATAACTAAATGAGTGTCTATATAATGGACTAAGAACCATACTGCTAACAAATGTTCACATAGCAGTGGCTTTTTTAAAAATTAATGTTTCAATAAAGGTATTTATTTATAAAAATATATTAAATTTTAGCATTTCATCTAAAATAAACGAAATGAGATGAGACTTTTTGGATACAAAATTTCAAATTGTTTTGTCTCTCTAGAGAGATTTCAAATTGTTTTGTCTCTCTAGAGAGATTTCAAAAATGGTCCATTTTTAACTAACTTAAAATATATAGCATGTTTGCGTAGGCCGTTATGAGCTAACTATAGACTATACTGACAAGCTTACATATAAATTTACTTGATTTGAATGATAACAAAATCATTAAAATCATACCATTGAATCATAGTATGTACAGATTAAACAGTGAAATTTATTAATATTTCCGTTATAACACGAAGAAATATTCTTGATCATATTATTTATTCATGATTATAGAGTTAGTTCTTACATGTAAAAATAATTTTGTTGATCAAACACATTTCTAGAAATTCCTTTGGAAAGTTTAAGCATATATAAAAAATATGTCGAGTATTAAGATACTGATTGAAATAAAATCTGTAGGATCAGAAGTGAATATTTTAGTTTAGAATTATTCATTTACAAGTTCTTACTAGAAAAAAATAATTTTATTGATCACAAAAGATTTCTAGAAATTCCTTTGGAAAGTTTAAGCATATAGAAATGTGTCGAGAGTTAAGATACTGATTGAAATAAAATCTGACTAATATTTGATTTCAATGATATTTGATACCGCGTGGGATCATGAGTAAATGTTCTCTCATAAAAAATAATTTTGCAGAATTATCGGTTTTCGAGAAATTAATTTCGTTAGTTTTTTCATGAGGTGAAATCAGGCTGCAGTCTCTCTATTAATTCAAATTCAAAAATAGTCTAATTATTAGGATATTTTTTTAATTACATATCTTATGCTGTTTATTCTGAATACTCAATTTTGTTGTTTAAACTAAACTAAAAAGTTTCATCTTAATAGAGAAAATTAAACCAATATATTTTAGAGCATGTTTTATTATGAAAATTATAAAATTTCATAAAATGTTAAAATTGGCTATGTGTCTGAAATTGTTCTATCAAATATTGTTTTATTCATATCAGTCAATAAATAATATACTCGTTAAAAATTTACTAAAATACTTTTAGGATATTTTTAGAAATCCCAGAGAAATGGAAAATTGCACTTTTTATTATTTATTATTTTTTTTCTAATTTATAATAATCAAAATTAGAAAAAATATTTTTAATTGAAGAACTTAGGATAATAGGATAAATAATTGAAGAATAATAGGACTATTTTTATTTGTGAATATAACTTCCATGAGAGTTATTTACTTCCCCAATGACATTCCTTCACCGCTCTTCACATTGCAAGACCGCAGAACACTGCAAGCGAAGAAACTCTATAAACTAGCGGCCGCGAACACATCTCATTCTCTCCACTCTCTAGTACCACATCAGTTCGAGCGCTCCGGATCTTTCCGCCAACCGGTATCAAATAGTGATTTAAGACTACCATCTTTTATTCCCTTTACAACTATTTTAATTAACAATAATGCATTTTAAAAGTTTTTTATTATGTTCTTATCACACCATTTTTTACATTATCATACGGTATTTTATAAACAATCGCTCTTACTATTACTATCTATTATGCTTTTATCATATCATTTTTTAATGAATTTTTCCCATGCTTTTAAACTCGACTGTACCAGATTTTCACTCGGTATTTTATAAATAAACGCTTTTATTAACTTCAGAATGTTTAACGTTTTCATTTGATTTTAAAATTATAACTCAATTCTCATGGCTGGATAAAATTGACGGTGCTTATTTTCGGATCACTAGACGAATTATTAAGTCTTAAACATAAGAAATGAATGCATGCTTTGAAGAATGCGATTAAACTCGTAATTATGATTGCATTTATAATACAGATGGGACTTCAGTTAGTCAGTAAGTTCTTGATGAGAGATATTTGAGAGATTGATATAGATTGCCGGAACAAATAGTGGTCAAATCTGATATCATGATGCCATTCAATATGCATCTCTCTGTGTCTTCTCTATCATTTGAATCTACTAGTATTTCTTTCAAGTTAAAGAATGAAGCTTGGAATTATTGTGCGCGGATTATCGACTCATTAATAGTGGACGCGGATCAATATATCGCACAAAATGTACATAGGTTGTATAAACGAATGCGTATTTATATGTGATTCCGTATATAGAGTTAAAGAGTTAAAGAGACTGTGGTGATCTATGTGTTTAGAGAGAAAGCGTAAGGAATACAATATTTTGCTACTAGCTGTGATTTTGTCTGTGTAAGAAAGTGGCGGCTATATAGAAAATTATTTTTATATAAATATAAATACTAATTTTAATTTTACACTAAATCATTGACAATTGATAATTATTTAGTTTAGCTTACAAATATTTTGATCCCGACAGTCCAAACAATTTCCTCAAAATAAGAAAACAAATATTTCAATGTTCTGTACCTCTATTATATAAATTAATTACTTACTACAACTGCAATCTACCAATAAAAGTTTTATGCATTAAGTCTCCAACCTAAACTTTTATAGATCTTGTTTTTAAACAAATAAATAGCATAATATGTATTATGTGAATACCATATTTGGAGAAAATCATTCCTGAATTACTTTGACTTGCATTAATTCGATTTCTATGTAACACTGAAATCGCTGAACAAACATGTTGTGTTTTCTGAATGATTAGTGAGTGACCTTGCTTTCTCTGAGGGCTAATTGTGAGTAGCAATGTATTTAACAAGACGATAATAATAAAAATTCAATCAAAATTTTCTATGACTCTATAAACGTACTATAGATATTTTAATGTTTAACGTGGATTTTTAAAATGAGGAAGTTCATGAAATATTTTAAAATGAGTAAACTCCCTAAAATAATAAATTAATACTTTAGGGGTAATTACAGGAAAATCAGGAATTTTCATTAAAATTTCCAATCACTCAACGGTTTTACATTTTCTTATTTTAAAAGCTAAAAGTCTATTTTTTAATGAATCTTATTTATTTCGACATTAATTAACAAGATTATAAATCTCTTTACTAAAATAAATTATTTGGTATCTTTTTATTACAGTGACTGCAAAGTCATGGATTCCATTTCAGTAAAGAGACGGGTACAGTAACTAAAAAAATTTGCTTTGAGGAGAAATATAAAAGTTGTAAAATAAAAGTCAATTAATGGTTATTTGAAAACTATTTCTCTTCAATGTTTATAATAAATTATGTTTATTATATTTATTTTTATGTAATATTTTTAATGCTGAAAACTAACTTTCATTAATTTATGAAAGTTGACAGGTTGTGCCCTAAGAAGTCAGTTGAAGTTGAAGAAGAAGAAGAAGAAGAATGTAGCGGTGAAATTATAAAACGTTGTCCATATTGTGTTTAAGCATATAGTATTAATTTTGAATATAAAATGTCAAGATGTTTAGTTTGAAGAGAGTTCCTCCAGAGAGATTTAATAAATTGATCATGATGAGTCTCTGTCAATGTTTATAATAACCACAGGTGATTAATTTCAGAACACGATTTCGAAAATTCGCATAGCACATGAAGTAGAAAATGAAGTTGATGCTATGATTTAAACTCGATACAGCATTACCCGTTGTAATAACATCAGAGAATTTATAAAGCAATCCAGTCCACCACAATACAAATGGATTGTTTAAATACATTGCTGTATATAAAATATAATATGGAGATGTCGTGACAAAGTTGATTAAAGATGAAATTATTAAAATTTTCGTGGTTCGAATGGACTTTTTAGCCAAGTTGGCTCTGTAAACCAAATTATTTGATAGACTCACAGACATCCAAATACTCAACAACAATGTCATAAAACCAAGCGAAATCTGCGTGATCGTATTTATAGTTTCAACAATTCTGATTGCATCGGCCGCATCAAGCTGATAAATAATTAAATTAAAATTGTTTTTAAAAATTAATAGCAATAATATTAAACTGTTAACGTATTTCGATAATAGAAAAATTATAACGAATTACACTCACAAAATCATCCAAAAGAATTTCCAAAACTTCAAACAAAAAACTCATAAAAATATCAGATAGTGATACAATAACAATATAGGAAATCAAAACAACAAATACTGCTATTTTCACAGTTTTATTGCAAATAATTTTCACTTTCAGAGGATAGATAACACAGATCCATCTCTCAACAACTACAGGAATCAGAAATATTATCGAGAATTTCTTGCACAATAAAGCTGTAGTTTGATCAAATCTCATGGGATACTCTGCCCAGGAATTTCCAACTTTCAATTTTATATTCACTTCCAACTCATTGTAATAATACGTAGAAAAGAAAATATTCTCTGCCTCTCCCAAATAATAAGTGAGAGTTAAAATCAAATCACAAATTGAAGACAATAAGAAAAATGTTTTACCAAATCTCTTGAATTTCTTTGTTGTGTAAAAGTAATAAACATTAAACAAATTGAAAGGAATTCCCAGAAATACACTGTAGATTACACAAGGGGTAAAGCAATATGTCAATGGGATTAAAATGAAGTCCAAAAACTCTGCCAACATATTTTGTTCAGATGAGTTTATCAGAGCAATTTCACACGATCTATAAAAGATAGAAAATGTTAATGATTAAAAGAATACACTGCCCCCACCAAACAAACCAACAAATATTAATACATACACACACGCAATTACCAGCCGACAATGTATTTCAAATCATAATTCATGAAAAACTAAATGTCTAATTTTTGAATATTACACACAAATTAATATTTCTATAGAGCAAGATGGTGCATAAATTTTAATGTCATGTGATATCACACGATATTTAAATTGTTTGTTTAAATTTATTTCTATGCATTTATGCAATTTTCTGTGTTAGTTCATATTTAAGTCCACTGAAGAAGTGTTTATATGAAACCGGTTTGGACACATTATAAAGAAAAGTTTTAATAAGTTACTGGTGTTGTAAATATCTGTATTTACGTTAATGAGCCATGATTATATACTAAAGATGTCAATATATTTTCTTTTTTATGTCCCCCCTGAGTGGCTGAATGTCTATAACAAATGAAAGAATCGAATCAAAATATGGTCTCAGTCACAGTTTATCCTTGATCGCAATCTCAGATGTAATCCATTGAAATATCCACCAATCATGTCTATGAATAATGGGGAGTGCCCCCCTGCAAGTAATTCCGTGGTAGCACCCAGATTCTGTTTCCTTCAAAAGAAAGGTTTTCAGTTTTTCTGGCCCCTGTTGGATTACTTGCTCTCACCTTGAAGTTACCTCTCTATGGATTGTCAACGAAGAAACTAGTTATTGAGAGAGGATAATGAAAAACTTATAAAACTAACTGATATTTATGTTTCCTTTAATTTTTGAATGTAAAAACAAAACAAAAATAAATCACTTATGTATGTAAACCAAAAGGCGTGCGAATAATAAATAAAAGATTTCCGTTTAATAAAAAGGGCTTTTTTACTTGAAAGAATAAAATAAAATAATTTAAAACAACTGGTTATTTTTATTTTCAAACGACATAAAAGATATTGTCACCAATTCTATTTCTCAAATTTTCAATCTCAACTAATTTTATGCGTAATGATTATCTAAATCTGCATTTTCAAAATGTATTAAAATGTTTTGTCTGCCGGCTATTTTCTGTCCATAATTTAGGGATTGGAAATTTCTTTAAATTCATTTGAAATCAGTTTTAGTTACCTTTTTATTAATAATTATATTTATTTATTTGCTTACAAATTTGTTGATTCTGATTTTGTAACAAAAGTGAACTCACTGAAATGATGCAATGTTTTATATCTTTATTTTATAATTTAGTTCCGTATTTCCACTGCACATCAGCAAATGAAATTGTTATGCATTTCATACCAATATCTCATTCTGTGATATTGGTACATATTGAGTAGATACATAATTTTACAATATAGGTATAATGAAAACGCCTATAAATCAATTTGGATAAGTTTTATGCAATATAATATTAGCTGCTGTTAGAATTGCAAAATCCAGTCTAGCAGTATGTTTACCTCACATTTGTACAATATAAAAAAATCAATGCATTATTTAGATGTATACTTCAACATTATAGTCATATATAGGTATTGAAGTATTGAAGCTGTATCTTCATCTGGGAAATATAAAAAAAATTTCTACTATTATAAATAAGGTTTGCTCAAGAGAAAACACCCTACATACATCCCCTATATATTAAATGCATTTGACAAAGAAATGTTATTATACTTATAAATTTAAAATGCATTGAATTAATTTTCGATTTTCAAATGGAAAAGAGTAATTTTAGGTAATCATTTTTTAACATTACGTTCCGCAATATCTTACCTTAGATTATATTCTCTTTTGTTTTATTTTAGAAGACTTTCGAAATTCATTTATCTGTATTTTGCACATGAAAATAGTCCGAGGCAATGGGTAAATTATAATTTCAGTTTATGACTATGGGCAGGTGACCTCGTCGGCTAGATTTTTGCTTAAACCTAACCCTTGCATATAACACGATGTATTACACGTCAGATATATCATGGAGTATCATACGTGTGATATTCCATGAGTCTATACATCAATATGAGTATCGTGCACGAAGAAAAAAGAATTTAGTTTAGAAATTTCCTTAAAAACGAAAGAAGTTCAACTAATTTAAAGATATTTAAAAAAAATGAAAACATCGATATCAATCGGTCCACATGCTTATGTATCATACAGAATATAGCAAAACAAATACATATTTTGAAGCTTAAACACTAATCAATGTATCATCAATGATGTTGTCAGAGTCAGCGTTTTCAATAAGAATGGCGATGTCTATTCTATAATTTCTCACAAATAAAACAATCCCACACATATTGTTTTAATTTCTGGATAAAGAAAATTTTGAGCTATTATTGTTTTGAATAATTGATCGATTCATTTTGCTGCCATAATATAAAATATGACAGAACTAAAATGAATTCATGTAAACTCAACAATCAGTGTATCACAGTTATCATAAAAATGAGGGTTCTTTCTGGGTTCACATAAAATTAAGCTCTTCTACTATTAACACACAAAACCATAGATATATTAGGAATATTTCAATTCATAAACTCACCATTTTAATTCAAATTTAGGCCCTATTCGCTCACGAAAAATTTCAACATTTTTCAGGGCGAATGCATTGTTTTGAATAAATCTAACGATGTTTGTTTACGTTTTTAAGTGATCTGATTGGACGAGCCTAAATATTTTTAAGTTTTCTCCTTAAAAAATAAGTTGATCGTTCAAGATATTTCTGAAATACTCGTTTGCTAATTGGTCAATAAAAGCGCGAAATTTACTAAACTGATCGTCATTTGTTGTATTGAATTTTGAATTTCGCGCTTTTATTGACCAATTAGCAAACGAATATTTCAGAAATAACTTGAACGATCAACTTATATTTTAAAAGACGGAAACATAAAAATATTTAAGCTCGTCTAATCAGATCACTTAAAAACGTAAACAAAACGTAAACAAACATCGTTAAATTTGTTCAAAAAAATCCATTCGCCCTGAAAAATTGAGAATTGGGCCTTAGCAGCAAGTTATCTCCAATAAAAATGAATTTCATTCCACTATCTTTCTCGTATCTACAAAATTTACTAGATTTTTGTATTATTAACACACTTTCAAAACAATTGTAGAACACAATTATAGAAATTGAAGAGTCACAGAATAATTTTTTAATGTTAAATGTTAATTTTAAATAGAGACAATAATTATTTTGGATATGTCTGTTTTATTAGGTGAACTACAAATGCAATATAAAGGAATATTTGAATATACATAAATTACCAATGTCACTTGTATATAAAATCAAAAATTTGACAGAACCATATACCCACTATGTACCTATAAATTAAATATAGGTATATAATACATAAGGAATATATTATAAATTAAAGCATCATTTAATTTTTAATTTTTAATCTGACTAAATAATAAATGTTTTCATTCATTCTAAAAAAGCAGCAACAATATAAATTAACATGAATATGCAACGTTGTCAAACAAACTAGTTTAAATTCATGATAAATATATTTGACAAAAGCCGATTATTTATTAAAGTGCAATAATAAATAACCGTCAGGTTTTGTAT
>JAYMFX010007231.1:0-13247 GCA_036784945.1 Monocelis spectator
ACCTGAAATATCTTAAAGACCGCAGACTCCAGATGTGCAAATCACTTTATGAGAAAATTAACTCCGAAGAAGACCATCCCATGATCCGCTGATAAGAATTACCCCTCATAGAACTGGTACTACCAGGAATAGATCTATTTTTTATTTACCTAACATTAACAGTGCGCGGTTTTTGAACTCTTTTTTTTTCAACCAGTATTTTAAAATTTAAAAGTTTGATGTTTTTAGCAATTGTTATATCTTGGTTTTTTTTCCTACTATGTTTTTTCTAGTTCCATACGTATCATGTCATGGTGCGGGGGCCTTGCGATCTGGAGGAGGTGAAAACAATAATGGCCCATATTAAGGTTACCCTTAAATCGTAAATTACCAGTTTTATTTATGACAAGATTATGACAAAATATCATGAGGTCGTAAAACAAATCAGAAATCTTTCATTATCTTGAAGGTATCGCTCCAATTCAAGAGTTTATTTATGATGATATCGAAAATTTTACTGTGATATTAATAATTATTATTGGCATTCTTATCTCATCGACTGCGAACTTGAATAGAGGAATATCTCTCTCTACTCGATAGAATTATAAGTGACACTCTTATCTCTGTATACTACACTCACCTGAACTGTATCCATGTACCACCGTAACACTAAACTTGAGAATCGATCGAATAATATTGGCTGTTTGATTCTGTATCAGTAATTGCAGTAATCGAACCAATACTCTAACACATCATTATATCATACACATACTTGCATCATTTATTGAATAGGGAATGTCCTGGTATATTTTCGTTTATGACCATACGGTGTTAAAAGGCGATGAGGAAACCGATCCTGATCCATTTGAGGCCATTCGCTTATTCTATCCTCCAACCACAAACGTCCAGCGACAGCATGAGTTGTGTAGTCAGTTGATGGGTGTCAGTAAATTCATGGATCATTTGTTGAACTTCAAACCGAAAATCTTCCACCTCGGTTCCGCCGGCGAGAGGACCAGAGTCGCCTGTATTCACAGTCAGTGTGGTCGCTTCACATTTGCATACGGTTCGGGTAATCTCTCTCTTTCCGGGGAGTGCGTCTACCGACATGCCAGGATAATCCACGACCTGATCGCCTGTTATTTTGGGTGTCTGGCGTGCGTGTTCAGTGAGTCTGCTCCGGTGGACAGGAGTGTAGACCTGGTCTCTTCAGTCGCGAGGTTTCAGACAGCGGTCACATTCAGCGATAAAACTCTGCCGGCTATTTTTCAACCAATACCTCAGCTAAGTATTGTTGACTCCTTTTGTTATCAGCATGTGACGGTATTTCTGGATAACTTGTCCAGTTATGATCACGTATTGGGTGGCTGTATCATTTATAATAAAGCTTTGCTAGCCTCTCATCTACCATCGAAAGTTGCGTCCAAATTTCTATTGATAAAGTCGTACTACATCGAATCCTCGAAGAAACTGCCCGATTTTTTAAAATCTTCTGTTTATGATATTCCTCTGAAACACGACAACATCTTGATATTAAAATGTCACTTCACAACGGAAGATTTAAGCGAAATGAAACAATCCCATAAAGAACAGAGCAATCAGAAGAATGCAACTGTTCAAAGTGAAAATTCTCAAAAATGCCCTAACTTGACCAGTCCTTGCTGTATTCGTGATGGTTATGAAATGCATTTTGTTCTGGTGATAAATCTGCTCCCATCCAATCTCATTTTAATTGTTCTACTCAAACAATCCATTCACAAATATTCCAGCAGCAGTGAGTCCTCCTCAGACTTTTCTCGATTTGTCGACAATTTTGTGACATTCGTTTCACCAACCATCGATAGAATTGACCAATTGCTTTCCTCCAACAAGCCGAGTGACCAACCGCACGAGATGGACTCGACATTACCGTCTGATGCTCTGGTCTATGACTATGTTGACCAATCATTGAGTGTAAATAATGTTCGGGATAAGAGTCGCACTATTTCTGAGGATAGGGGTTGTATAACCGTACTTTCCTATTCGCAAATGCAACTGGACGAGACTGTAGGCAGTCTGCATGATAAATTCATCGGTGATCAAAGCCTCGAGAGCATCGCTGTAGTGTCGAAAGATATTGGCTGTTTAAGAGTTCGTCGAAGAGATGGAAATAAAGAAGTTTATGAAGTGATTGGAGATGACAAATATTAATTATTAAGCATTTCAGTGTTCTAAAGATTTATCAAAAGTTTATTTCATAAATGTATCTCTTATAAAAAATGCCACAGTATATTATGTATATTGTCAGACAGTTTCTATAAATAGAAATCTAAATCTATTGATTGTATAGCATAGAAATCAGATCATTGGTTTTTCGCGAAATCAGTAATAAAGTTCACCAACATAAAAATTCGCAATAGACATCACTTCATACTTAGAACACGAACAGAATTACCTTGTGAAACGAAACTTTTACTAATTTATAAAACAGCGATATCAAAATCAGCCTTAAAGGAGCCTTTTCTAGTCAAGCGAAGAAATTGAGAAATTTTTAATTATAGAAAAGTTGAAGGTTTTTCAATTTTCGATTTTCTCTACAATACAACTATGAACAATGTCTGTTCATAATCAAGAACATAGAATACGATTTTTATTACTCTATGGTCATAGAAATAGAAAGGTTAGGTAGTTGATTTAATGTCTATAGTCAAGATTTCATAATATATTACACGCATATAAATCGGATTCGTAGTAGCGAGTCAACTAAATCAATCTAGCTCTATGATTACACGCTTTCAAATTTATGTTCTAATTCTATGGAAATTTAGCACACCCTCGGAAACGACCATAGAGATCGAACATTTTTTGTTTTCATATATTGCGGACGACCAAAGCTATATGTACAAGCCATAGAAATCGGAATTATGTTTTGCTGCTTGCCTGCAACCATAGAAGTCGGATCGTTTTAATACTCTCTTAATGAAGCGGGAAAGTAATCCGATTTCTATGGTACAAGTACTCTACTAGGCCATGTTTGTGCATTCTTGTCTATTTCAGGTGGTTTATAAAGGAAATAGAGGTCTTTGAGAGCATTATAAGTAATGAATAATAAAGAATAAAAGATATTAGATATTTAGATATTAAAAGAATTAGAATTAAAATTTAAAATGACAAGCAAACCGTTTTAAAAAAAAACCTATATAAAACTTAATTATGTAAGTAATTCTTCAAGTATGCAAAAAATTCATTTACGCAAAAGTGAAAGTTCTTATATATTTAAAACATTATTTAATTTTATGAAAATACAAATAATATAGTTTATTAAATTGCAATGTTTTACTGATGCCTATTATGTAATTAGCACCGACAATATCGAGATAAAGTTTCCAGCGTGCAATTGTTTACACAGCAGTCACAGATCAGTCCCCGCCCAATATCCGGGACCGTCTGATCGTTTGTTCTCTTCCTGGCTTGCAAGTAGGGAATGTCATCTTGGAACAGGTAGTAGTCCAGTGAGTTATCTGATCTGTGGTCGATTTCACTTGGGATGTAGTGATTTAAATTTTGACTTCTTAGCTTATAAGAGAATCTCTTGAACACTAAAATAAAATGGAAAACAATTCAATTGACCGTAAACTTCACCTCAAATACTTTCTATGCGTTTTTAAATGTTCAGTTAATAAGCTCGGCCTCAAAATGTTAATTTTAAGATTATTTCTTAATAAAGTGTAGGTATATATATAGTAACATAAAGCAACATTGGTTCTACATGGTTCAAATAGAATTATTGATGGTTCGTTTTATGAAAAAAAATAGGCAATTTGGAGCGCCAGGATGACATTGACTTTTATTAAATACAATGAAACGTATTGAGCGAGAAAATTTATTTGTTATTAAGCGCATAAAATAGAAATTACCAGAGTTTGTAGAACTCTTCTTGCTCTGTATTATGAAAATAGAATCGCATCAGTATCTTCTATAGTTATTGAGTTATTGAACGTCAAAGTTTAAGAAATTTTCAAACTGACTTTTTCTCTTTATACACAGAATTTCCGCGTCCAGCGTTTCAATAACTAATTTCTGATATCTGTGCTTCATCAAAATCAATAAAGATGTACCTAATTTATGGAATTCCATTTGCAGTTAGCTAACTCGCGCTATCATAAGAATACAGCGCTGATTGAAATCAGCCCATGAAATCAAAGTATTCTCATTCTAATTGAAATTAGGTATAATAAATCGATAAGTGATATCTGTATTCCCTATATATAGAAAGATTCCTTGGTTGCAATAAGATTTCTATAATATTTACCTTTCGATTTATTGGGACAGTACACCTCCGTGCAGAAGTGTACGTAAGCTCTCGTGAGGGTGGTCCCACATCGACCTTTATTCAGAGCAGAATCACGCGGTCTTCTGCACGACTGAACTCCGTTGCTATCATTCAGAACAAATTGACTGATTACAAAGCAAATTAACAGAAATAATCCAAAGCCTGACTGCTAAAATCAAATAAAAATAATTAATAAATGAACCATTGACCAAATAATCAGTTGAATTGGCATAACAATGTATTAAAAGAAAGAGGAGAGGTATTGTATTACCATTGTTCGATTTTCAGAGAGATGTTCCACCAAAAGTTCTACTATTCCTAGTGGGTTTGTGTTCTCCATTTATATGACTTCAGAGAGTGGGTGATAAAAAATGGATTCGAAAAATATCACGCACTCATTATACAATTAGTAATAATTAAATTCAACCAATCGTATTTATTCAGTTCATTTATTATTCAAATAGTTTTTAATAATTTTCTCAAGAACGATTTATTTTTATGATCGCAATGACAGATGAAAAAATGAAATAGTATTACGTAACATATTCGAAACACTTACTAGATATATAACGTTTTTGCCATCACTGACTAAACTTTGCCTGCAGGCTATGCCATATATTTTGAATGAATGAAAGCGAACAAGCAAGCAAATCTGATTGGTTTGAACCTCAGAGTTCCATGTACAGATAGAGAGATTACTCACTTAACAGAAAATAGTTGTCTTTGGTGGTAGCTATCTTCAAGAATTGTGAGGTAAGGTATATAAAATCTTATTATATAATATGGTAAAGACTATACCATTGAAGCATATTTTGGATTCGGAAAGCAATAAAAATCATGATGTCTATGGTTTGAAATGACACCAGTCAGAATGGCGTGATGTAATGTTCTGTAATGTTCCGATAAAATACCCTGATGATACAACTTTAATCCTATAAGACCCTAACAATCGTCAACTGCATATCGAACATAAACTAATTGTCTAGTCCATAATCTTCAATCTCCATTTCTCAAAGTATTACCCTTTTTAATAAATGAAACTATTTCTCACAATTTCATTATTTTTCTTACTAATTTTGGTGTTCTGTTTATTTTTTCAATTTACGTATGTGTTGACTATACTATTATTTAAAAAGCGTTTTTTTATGGATGACAATAGGTTTAAACTATTGGTTTTCTACCAAATTACCCCCCCCCCCCCTCCCCAATAAGCAAGAGTTAAACACTTTTGGTCCTTTTGAATAAATAGTATATTCATGATTGATCAGAATTTAATTTTTAACTGCTATATAGTTTTTAAAACGTTTTAATTATCATTCTCTAATAATAATGGAATTGACAAAAATCATGACTTACGTAAAGTTTCTGACTATGAGTGACTTCTTCCCACTCTTTAATTACTCAATTTCCATTCATTATCTCCCATTTTGATGGGGGGAGCATGACTAATTATCAACTATAATTCATCATTATAAAATTAGGGTATTCTTTAACAAAGCCATTATCTATTATTGCGTGGTATTTTAACTATCAGTTTACATAAACTTTTATTCTGATTCTGATTCTACAGCTTAAAACTTATACCTTTTCTCAAATTAAACATCACAGTTAAACACCTTGTATATGCTTTTATTATTGATAGTCATAGAACTCGGAATATATTTTGTTTAAAGCATTTTTCTAATAGTTTGCATCAACAAACAGTATTCCAAAAAATTATCAAACATTATATTTTGTAATCAAATTACACATTCACAATTGTAAAGCTGATTTTGTTTTACTGTGCTAATAAAATTATTTTACTTCAATGTCATAGATGTAGCTTGCACGCTTGAGTATAAATGCAAATTTGTCAGATTACTGATCTGTACATAGTCCTGATGATATCTATGTTGATAGTTTTTAGTGCTACCATAAAAACCCGACTTTTTGTGTACTTAAAAACAAAAAAATGTCTGATATCTATGGTTAATTATTTTAATAATTTCGAACAATAGCACAACATTCAGATACTACACTTTCTAATTTATCAAGCCTCTATTCAATTCCAGAGATAGATTCCTCACCGATTATATAAAATGAACTACTCGATCTGCTATCTCTCAAGACTGAATGAACTCTATACTGCAGTGTCAACATTATCAAAATTTTGTTGTAAAATAGCGGAATCAGAGTAAACTCTATGAGTTTCAGTATACTATCCTTTTGAAATCAGTTCTTGAGGAAATTCCGGTATTCTCTGGGAGACAGGGAAATCGTTATAATCTCTCGACCAAGGCTTTTTCGAACTCTATCTTCAGGGATATGCCTAACAATCTTGACTGCATCTCCTTCCAGTAAATTTAAAATATAGACTCGTCTCTCATGATAATCCAAACTACTTTAATTTGCAAAAACACTAAAACTGCTTGACCAACTCTTGAAATTACCTGAGGAGAAGGGTTTTGGCTTAAACAGTTTCACTCGTAACAGAGCGTCTTTAATACCCAACAAAGTATATATACTACTTCGGAATTCAGAGATCATGTCTAACTGACTGCTTCATATTCCTATTCTCTTCTTAGGTGGCATTATAGGTAATTAGAGTGGTTACTATTCTGCTTTAGCAATAACATTTCTGTGCTTCGAAACTGAGTAGGTACAGGGTATGTATCACATACACCAATTTATAATGTTTGAATCAACTATTAAATACTAAGCGGGACGCAACCAGAGGGCGCAACAAAGTTTATTGTGTGTATAGAACAATAATGTTAGCAGCCGCTTTTAAATACCAGCCGATTAGCAAGCGGCGAGCGCGCCTTACAAATTATTTAATTACCTTTTAGTAAAGTCTTTAAAATGGCGTACTAAAATAATTCTTTCAGTCAAAATCTCAAATCTCAAAATCCACTTGACCACGAGTGTTTATTAATAATTCGTAGGTACATATCCATAGATGTATAATATATAATGAATTAATTATTAAAATTTTACAATTAATTCTTTTAAATTTTTACAATATTAACATATGTTAGAATACATGTTAACATATGATGTTAGAATACAGTTATATACTGTAATACCTATCTAACGTTTATATCCTGCAATTAGATAATAATAATAATAATTTATTTCAGGATTAAAATTATGTACGTTACAAAATTTATCTTCCTCTGGATTAAAAACAACCTTGAAGGTTGATCTATAGTTTATCAACCTATACAAAAAATAATGAGTCAGTGAGTGTTTAGTGTAGAAATTTTATGAATGGTTCAAGCAAACTTATTGGTCATTAGGGATATTTATCCAAATAGTAGGTATTTAAATATCGCTTCTTTATGATTTTCTAAGGTACCGTATCTGATGCCATAGAGATATTCTATGCTTGATGCATTTTCAGTTATTTTGTTAAGAATTCTGTAATACAAATTTCAATGAATTATATTTGTCGAATGCACTCCAAGCATAGTTATTTTCCTATCTATGTAGCTATAATAAAATAGTGCATTATTTTTGCGAAATCCCGGAATTGCATACCAATAATTAATAAGATTGTAAACAAATATTTTAACTCATTTATAATTAATAATTAATAAAGGTTTTCATAATGTTAAAATTTATGAATAAAGAGTTATTATGTATTATAGTTGAACACACAAGTTTTCAAAAACACCATTATAGTTAATGCTGATTTTTTGGGTTCGTATATAAAATCATTCTTTTCCTGAAGACTTTCCATTTGACCAGAGGAGTCAAATAAAATGGTAAATCAAGATTCTTTGAAGAAGAATCTTCATTCAAAAATTTTAGGATGACGAAAAATTTAATTCACAAAGTGATTCAGTTAGAAATTGAAAAATAAATATGAATTAGGACAGCTCCGGACAGCCAATGCAAAATATCTCTGAAAATAGCCTTTCTTAAATTCTATAGGTACAGTTCATCTTCACCCTCCATTAAAATGACCAAAGAACAAAAATTGCAACTTTCAGATATATCTGTGTTCAATTCATAGACATGGAGAATTATTCTACAAAATTGTAAACTTTGCGATAAACAATTGAATTCTGAACAAAGAGGCCAAGATTTTTACGATTGGACATATTATAAGTGTCAGCTATATCTAGAAAGAGCTAAGAGCACTATTTAGCAAAATATATTAACTTTACTTTTCTCCAATAAATGGGATTATCAAACAAAATTACATAATTCAATCGGAAATTTAATTCTAAGACTATTTTGTTTAGGACTATTTTACGATACAATGTTTAATTTAAGAGTTATTCATTGAAAACAGTTTTTCAAAATTACTAATATTTTGTAAGATTTCAGAAAACTACAAATTTGTATATTGTTAATGATCGATTAAAATTATGTTTGATATCAGAGTATTCAGAATTTAATTCTATAGAAGATAAAAGAAGTCCCACATATTTTATATATATGGTTACTTAGCGACATCTGATTAATTGCGCGGCGAGTACAAACCAATTATGTTTGTTTATAAATATTAGGTATGGTGTAGAAATCATAAGTATTCCCTCCCAATTCATAATTTTTATCAATTTCTAATAGTGCTGAATCACTTTGTGAGTTAAATTTATCGTCATCCTACTAATAATAGTGTATGTTATTTAAATTAAATTTTGAATTTGTAAGAAGCGAGCGAGGTGATATTGTAAGGTTATTATCGCCGCTTCCAAATTCCGCTTCCAAGCAGCTGCTAAACAAATAATTGTACAACAAGTTTATATATGAATGTGTTTCAGCGTTTCACAACTCGCTTCCTTCAGCCAATCAGAAGCATTAAGCTTGATATCAAAAGGTTAATTAATATTTATATTTAATATTCGACTTGGAAAATTTAGCTCGAAGATGTTTAAGTAACTAATTTTAGTAACGACCTTCACAATTCGAATTCACAAATTTGCATTTTCTGTCGAATATTACAAATTTTTCTTCAATGCCTAATTTAGATTTTTAATGTTTTGATCATATGGACATGGCTGTGACTATAGTTTCCCCATAATCTCATATTTACATAGTTCCCATATTTATTTCTGGTGTTTCTTTTGATGTTTAATTAGGAAGATTTACAACTTTTCACACTAATTAAATGTTTAAATTATGTTACAAGCCAATAAAGATAAATTTATTAAAATAATTTCTCTTATGTACAATAAATACTGTGTAAATTAGGATATGTAATTGTTTGTCAGGCTAACCGGCTAATATTTTGATGTCACCATGTCACAACAATCAAAACATATGTGTATGTATTTATAATTTTGTGTGCATAAATAGTCATTTTTGTTCATGATGTCTTTATATAGCCATAGGGAACTTCCCTTTATAAAGACTGCACTGCAAATAAAAGTGATTAGTTATAGTGGTACCAAAGTGACAAGACAAGTTATGTTATAATTTAATCTAGCCGGCTAGCTTTCAATTTGGCTTGATATGCTGCAATTTTATTGATTAATATCTAGTCGGCAAGATATACGCAACAAGTTATGAACAAATTATAGTGATAACTAGCCACTATTTATTAGTCGGTACCAAAGTGACAAGTTATGATGAAATTGTGTAATTAAATAATCATTTTTATTTGCAGTTCTAAGGGCAGTTTAAGCTTTTTATTTAAAATGTCAATTAGTTTAGCTAGTCAGTGTTAAATGTTTCATAAAAAAGTTAGAAAGTTACCCATTATAAAAAACAAGATTAATTAGGTTAATTGAACAATAATATGGGAATGAAAAATAAAAATTAAGAAGCTTCTTATTGCAATTAAAAACTTCCCAATAGAACTGAGACTTGGCAGCTGAGTCTTCATGTAGAGAACTTCCCTATATGAAGACACAGTCATTTTATTTGCAGTGTAACTTGATTACTAATTAATCAATAAGTCAAACAATAAACAAACCAGAGTTTGGATTTAGTAACATAATTTCAATTCACATAATATGTTCAATTTTTTTGATGGTTAAGATAAAAAAATAATTAAGCGGCATAAAATCCTTTTTTGTTTAGAATAAATTTACATTCTTAAGTTCTCTTTAACTATTATCAAGTTACATCATAATATATATACATTATTACATCATATTAACATGTATTCTTTATTACATAAGAATATCAGATTTTGATATCTCCACATAAAATCAACTTTCAGCCATTAGGTTGTTTCAAAAGGGAAACATCAACTATTCTCCTTTTTGTCTATTTGTTATGCTGCATCAGTTCTTAAGCCAGGAGTTTAAGCATAATTATTGATTACACACAAGCTCTTCTATGCATTAAGGACATACAACTTTGGTGCAAAACAAAAAAAGCTTGAGAAGGCTGTAGTGCTGTACAAAAATGCATTTTCTTTAATATGCTATTGTTAAAATATAAATAGTAATTACAAAACAGTATGCATACCAATTTGTACCAAACATTGTAATTAATTCTAAAGATCAACTATTTTTTCACTTTTGTTGAATGTATTTTAGTTGTTGATAATATTCCTGCCATCATATAGATTGTTGTGAATTGAAAACAAATGTTAATACCCTTTCTTTCTTTCTTTCTTGTAGTTTAGTCATGTCTAAGGATAACATAAATCCAAAATGTTTGATAAAACCTACTAATCGTGTTATCCCTGGTTTCACTATCAAGGAAGAAGGAGAATGGAAAGGGGATTTTTCTTTCATTCAAGCAGCAGATACACAACTGGGTTTACATGAGCGCTATATTGAAAAAAAGTCATCCACCGATATCAAATGGGATTGGGAGATTAAACTTTGCCAAGCGACAATCCAACAGATTAACAAAATGTCACCTAGACCAAGATTCATGATCATTTGTGGTGATATAATTGATGCTATGCCCAATGATCCAAATCGACCAAAACAGCTGAAAGATATTTTTAAGGTAGTCACATTCTCTTGGACACGCATGAGATTTTTTCTTATGTATGTAGTTATTTATAAAATGAATGACAAATTTCTCTTTTAGGTTTTCTCTGAGTTGTGTCCGGATATTCCATTGGTTTGTCTTTGTGGTAATCATGATATTGGAGATAGTCCTACTCCCAAAGCGGTGTCTCTTTATAAAGAAGAATTCGGCGATGATTACTATGATTTTTGGGTTGGCGGTGTTCGCTGTCTAGTGCTAAACTCACAATTCTTTGCCGATCCCAGTAATTGCATGGAATTATCTAATCAGCAAGATCAATGGTTGGACAATCAATTAAAGTCACCTGATAATATCAAAGCGAAGCATCTTCTTGTTTTTCAGGTAATAAGATGGTAACGTAATTATTATACATGAAATTGTACGCCATTATAAACCTACTATAAGAAATGGAGTTCCACATGGGTCAACTTTAGGACCAATGCTATTTTCAGATCAAGAACAACGCCAACCCTTTAGCTTTACACTTCACCTTTCTAATTTTATTTTCAGCACATTCCATGGTTCCTTGAGAAGTCTGACGAGGAGGACAATTATTTCAATGTCCCTCAAGCTCTACGCGAAATTTGGCTGAAGAAGTTCGCCAATGCTGGAGTGCGAATGATTTTCTGCGGCCACTATCATCGGAACGCTGCCGGTTGGTATGGCAATATTGAGCACGTCGTCACTTCAGCTATTGGCGTTCCACTGGGAGTGGATGCCCATGGCTACCGGGTCGTGAATGTGACCAATGATAAAATCACTCACGTCTACACTGTCCTGGAGAATCCTCCCAAACATTGAGTGCTCAATTATCTTCTTATTAATAATCATTGTGATTCGTAATTATAGACAAAACTGTTTTTGGGGATTGTTTTTTTTTAATGTTTCTCTAAAATATTTATTGAATATTTTGATAGATTGTTTTTGTCAGATTTTTTATGAAGTAAAAGTATTTATTATTTATTGCTGGTGTTTCTTTTGATGTTTAATTAGGAAGATTTACAACTTTTCACTAATTAAAAGTTACTCGAATCTGTTAAATCTGGTGTGTGTTTAATGATGTTTGAATGGTCAATTAACTGGGTGTATTGCTGGGAAATCTATTCACTTATCTTCATTTCAGCTGTGTTCTAATTTGTGTTATGTTGTGTGGACTGGATAGATTTGAGCACTTGACTATCTGATGTAAAGTTAAGCAATTTGATAAAATATGGACATTCTACTCGATATTAAATAAGACAGATTGTGTGAAGATGGGGGTCATTGTACAAGTGGTGGCATCGAACCGGATACCTCTGAATGGGATGTCTGGCTCAAAATTCTGGCCTCTCATTTTATTTTCTGATTGTTTTGTTGTTGCAGCTGTCTTCTACTATTTGGAGTGTCTGCTCAAGGCCAGGAGCTATGCGTACATTGAGAGGGTCGATTAATTACTTAAATAATAAATCTTTGAGTGAAAATACAAATAGTACGTCACGATTGAGTGAGCCTGAATCCACTCCACCTCCTCAGTATATGAAAATATCAAAACGTAAAGGTGACAATTTGATTTTTGCCGGCCTGAAAACTGACTCGATTCACTTACCAATAGCAAAGAGGAAAATACCAACTCGTGATGAAGATAAGAAAGTGAGTTAGAGTATAAATTTCAGAGATAAAATCGAGAGAGATTTGATTGGTTATCAATTATCGACCAATCACAGCAGAGTGCTGAATAGCTCTCTATGAGATTTGATTGGTCATCAATTATCAACCAATCACAGCAGAGTAGAATGCTGAATAGCTCTCCGTGAGATTTGATTGGTCATCAATTATAGAGCAATCAAAGGAGAGTGCTGGATAGTTCTCCATGAGATTTTATAGGTTATCAATTATCGACCAATCACAGCAGAGTGCGGGATATCTCTCCATGAGATTTGATTGATCATCTATTATCGACTAATCACAGCAGAGTGCTGGATAGCTCTCCATGAGATTTTATAGGTAATCAATTATCTACCAATCACAGCAGAGTGCTGGATATCTCTCCACGAGA
>JAYMFX010007342.1:0-14374 GCA_036784945.1 Monocelis spectator
AGGAAGACAGCCGACAGAATAGTCGAGAGAGAATTATAATAAAATGGTTTTCCTACCACACTGCTGGTGTCGATGATGCGCTTCCAGGCTTTGCACACTGCCCGACAATTCAACAAGTCGGGCAGAGAATCCACACATTTAAACACAGCATCCAACGCATCGATGGAGCCTTGTGCCATCCAACCGATCGGTAGAATCGATGCGGGACGCGAGCTGCTGCTAGCGTCTGGCTGATTATCCTTAGAGACTGTGGCACCGTCTGTGTCACTGCTGCTTTCGGGAGCTTTGGTGGTGGTGGTGGTGGTGGCGGCGGCTTGGCGGGACGAACTGTTATTCTGATTGGCAGACTGGAGTAGATAGAGCACAGAGAACATTCAATGACATCCAAATAATCCATCAATATAAGATAACCAAATAATATTCTCCATGTGGTGGATAAGCTGCAAACCACATGAAGGTTAAAGTAACCAGATGGACACTTGAAATTCAACATTTTTGGATTTCAGTGGAGTGTTAAGGTAATTTACTAGAGTGCATTCGATATATATTTACAGGAGACAGTTGAACAATTTATTTATTTATTTATAAAGGTGTTTTATAAATGCATTAAAATTCAACTTTAAAAACAAAATTTAGTATAAAATAGTGAACAGTGTAAAATTTCTGAATAAAAAGTTGGAATTAAAACATCTCACGATTATTGGCGGTAAGTATAGACGCATTCTCAAATTCTGCAACTATAGAGATAATGAGGAAAAACTGAAATTATACTCTTAGGAAATAAGTAAATACACACTCATGTGTTCAGTAAATTAAGGACGCATCTGTGAATACACACTCATGTGTTCAGTAAATTAAGGACACATTTGTGTGTTCAAAATAAGTAAATTCACACTGATGTGTTCAGTAAGATATGGACACATCCATGGATATTAAAAGTGAATAACCATACTCACCGATTCTTTACGGTTGATTTCAGCCATACAGAGCTCGAGTGACTTATAGATTGAGACATTGAAGAAACCATTCTCCGGAGCCGGTAATTCAGAGAGAAGCACTTGGAAGTGATTGTTCACCAGACCGACATTGCAAGGCTCAACACGATAAGGCCGTTGGTTGATGTTGATACCACAAGAGGGCAAGGAGAAGATATC
The DNA here is from genome assembly GCA_036784945.1 of Monocelis spectator. Classification (NCBI taxonomy): domain Eukaryota; kingdom Metazoa; phylum Platyhelminthes; order Proseriata; family Monocelididae; genus Monocelis; species Monocelis spectator. The sequence goes on from JAYMFX010007342.1 coordinate 1,155, forward strand.
CCTCAAGCCTGGCGTCTATAAATGAACCAAAAAATGAGCCCAAACTTTTCTCCTCTTGAATTTATGACAATGACAGAATCGGAACAGAAAACCTACACTTTGAAGTTGTAGAAAGGTCTTATCTTGAATTCTTAAAATGAGTCCCGTTCTGTTTGTCATTCTATCTGGAGCAGCTGGAATGCGGTACCGTAGTAGCGCTTGCTCTAGAGCACTCGAATCCTGCAAGCATCAGAAGAGACGACACATAAGAAAATGTAAAAAGGGATTTTCGCACAAATTTTGTGAGAAAGTTCAACATGTTCATTATTTATTACCTTGGATCGATCTTGATTAGATTGAAAATTACCCTGAGTTCCATTCCTGCCAGAGAAATTGTTGGAAGATATCATCAGCTGAAATGTCAAGAAAATACTCATTTTACTAACATCAATGTGAGAATGTTTTATAATCTGAATCTACTACTTATTCTCATTAATAAGTAGTATTCTTAAATTAAACGTTTTTAAGAATTATAAATGAAACTCACGGGTTTATTAATTTGTCTGAGCACATCATTCACCGAAATGGGATGTTTCTTCCCAGACGGTTTACCCAAAACGTCCGATATGACACTATTCAATGAGGTCATAGACATTTTGGGCTTATCGACTAGATTCTGTTGCTTAGCATTCACCATGGAGGAGAGTCTCGCTTTCATTAATGCAGAGGCAGTAGGTAGGGTGGACGCGGAATTACTGCCGCTGCTGGTGGTGGTTGTGATGTAGGTGATAGAATTGCTGTTGCTCATGGAGGTCATATTTGGGCGTGGCATGATGGAGTTGCTGGAAATGTTCATCGGTCGATTCGAGTCCGACTTGTAGGAGATTATTTTCGGCTGTTTGTCACTACCGGCCACATGAACCACCGCAGTGGCCAGATTGAATAGGCGACTTAAATCACTAGGACTACGATTATAGCACATCTGAAAATAAAAATCAATATGAAACTGAGAAAAACAAAAGATTGTTTTATAAAAATTCTTATTTTCGACTGTGCTACTGTTAGTAGTAAGTAAAGATTCGTTATATTCTTACATAACAACATGGCTGGTGCTGAACGGTGTAGAATTTCTTACAGTTGATGTGATTCACGAGTTTACAGAAGAAGCAAACGACAATCGCCGATTTGGAGCTCAGGTGACAGAATTTATTGCACGGATTCGATTTCAGGGAGAAGGGTATATCTTCCATGATAGGAACATCGAAGATCTATGAAGAAGAAAAAATTAGACAATAAACAATTGACATTATTATTAATATGTACGGTAAAAATAAAAGCTGCCTAGTTAGCGGTCTCGCCCTGCCCGGTTTGGATAAGGGGGGGGGGGGCACATAAACTGATATCTATGGTTACATCATACCATCATTGGACAGAAATCGAAAATACCAAATGCACGCGGGGCTGTTTCTGATATCTATGGTTACATCATACCTATGGACAGAAACCATCCAATAGAAAGCATTAGAGCATTAGGTTGTCTCTGTCTACTCTAAATAGTTAAGAGTGTAAAACGAATAGAAACGAATGGCTGTAACCAGTAGTGACGTCACGACTAAACGGCACGCGCGTAAATTTTGATATTGTTTATCATTTTAAATACATACGGGTCTCTTAGAAAGTTGTCTTCCCAGAATTAAAAATTCCATTTTCATTACGTTTATCCAATAATATAATAATTTTTAATACTACTTGTTAATAAACTACTTGTAGTTACGAAATACAATTACTAACTGCCATGAATTTCATTTTATTTTTTATCCCTAATCTTTCAGCAGCCGGGTAGGTAACTAGGTAGTCGTTTCATAGATTTCTATATGCAGTGGAATTGCTACTGATATGAAAGAAGTGACACTATTAATAAATATTCTGCTTGATACACACGAGATGTTGTTCGCATATCTCTGGCTAGATTATCCTACTGCACACATCTATCTTCTATCTATGTATCTAGACGACACCACAACAACATTCAAATATTCATTCTAACTCCTAAAGAAATTACTCTCCACCGACCAATGAGATTAGCGGAGAGTTTTCTATACGACATACTCATTGCATTCCTGCTGAGTATTAGCGAGAGAAAGATTTACTATGCAGTGCAGTGAGTGAGTGTAGATTTGAGCGCTGCAGTCAGACAGACTATTGATTGCAACTTCTGATTAATCAGACAGAATGAATGTTAACTTCTCTCTGTTGTGTCTCTCTCTCTCTCTGTGCATCACTGTTCGTTCGCCTAAACAGCTTTACATTATAGCTGGCCTGCTAGTAGGTTAAAGTTAGTTAATGTAGGTTGGCGGTAATAGGTGGAATAAAATCCACACAACGATATCTATCTATCTATCTATATCGCTGATTGAAACACAACGCCAGTGGATGCCTGCCACCTAACAGAATTTTATTGATTGTGCAAGCTTGCAGCCAACGAGGAACGACTAATCAATAGAGCACAGAGTGAAATTATGGAAACAAATCAGTTTACTACTAGCGAGAAGCGGCAGTAACGATATTTATTCTCTATTCTAAGGCGCTTTTCATAGGCTATGAAACAAATCTCTGGCTACTAACAGAACATTTTTTAAATAATCATAGACCATAATAATATTCGAGACTTAAAGATAAACAGTCTTTTATGCTTAAAAAGTAAAATTATAAAATAATAAGTAGATGGCCTTCAAAGCCTTCAGAGAAATTTATGTTTCCTTTAGATGGAATGTGATTGTAAATTTAGATAACGTGACTCAATCAATAAACAAAATGAAGGGATCACTGAAGAGCCAATAATATGTCACTCCTGCTGTAAATAATATAGTAAAACAATTACCCTTTCTGGACAAATATTGACCATAAAAATGTCCGACCAATTTGAGATATCGTCATGAAACTCAAGTGTTATGTAGAGAGATGTGTAGAGAGCTTAACAGTATGGCTCCTGCAAAATTTAGCATTGACCTTTTATTTTTTTGATCTCCTCTGATAAGGCAGTTTAGAAATGGAATTAAAGATTTTACAAAATGAATAAACTTAGGCGCCCCAGTCAAAACTAGGAAACCTTGATGTGTCAGATCTGTTTCGTATTGCTCTAAACGATTCAGATTACTTTCATTACAATTGGACCGGACATGAGAGCTAAAACAGAATCAATATAATAATAAGAAATTCACCTCGACGAATTTTTCAGCAAATATATCTCTGGGGTCAGTAGAGGGCTCCGAATCAATTTCTATAGTCTCCCTTTCAGATTCATCGCTTTTGTCAACATTGGGACTGTCCGCAGCTTCACTCATAGATTCGACAGGTTTGTCGGCGACAGTGGTTGCATCACCTTTTGATGATTCTTCTACAGCGTGAATTCCATTTTCTTTCGGGGCTGTGTCTCCAACAACCTGACTAGGCGATTTTGGAGATTGGTCAGCATCGACTTTGCTCTTCTCGGACGCTTCATCTCTCGGTACAATTGATATTTCCGATATGGAATCGGTGGAATTTAAAATGCAGTTAACTTTCACACTCTTTTTAGCAGCCAGATCATCAGACGATTCGCTACCAGATTCACTCACTCTATCAGAATGTTTAATTGTGTTATCAGACGTTGATTCTCTTCTACCTCTTTCTGAATATTTAAATCTCTTCCTTCTAGGCTGTCGACTAGCTGAATTCGATTCGTCTAGCGATGATCCATTGTTGGAAGCAACTTCTTCGTTATCTTCATTGGGTCGCTTTTTCGAATTTGCCTAAAATTGAATAGCATGGACTATGAAAATATAAACAAATCGATTGCTATGCTAGACTGTTGATGGTGTCATATTTTGAGTGATGCTTTACCAAATAGGTAAGACAATTTCAACTTTCAATCACAATAACTCTTATCAACAATCACTCAAAGTGGATATATAAGGGAGGATAAACCATTGAGTTTTATCCATTGTCCATGGGGCTCAGCATTTAACACCTACGCCATTGTCAAATGGCACACAAAAATGGAAACTTTATAGCCTCAGTTGAGGCTAGAACCGGCTACCCCTCGAGTGAGAGGCGGGTATGCTACACCCACTGAGCTACTAAATCATTTCAAAAAGATCCTTTCAAAGGATGTTATTGAGTGTTATATTCTTTACTACACTATTTTTATATTAAATCTTTCATGTAACAGAAGACTACTAATATAATCACGAGTGATTTGTGCACTAAACCGATTCATGTTCATGAGGACATTCAGTACAACGATTATCGCACATTTCTGGTACAGTATCTACAACCAACCAATTAATTTTAATTACTCTATAATAAGTGTTGCAAAAATAAATGAAATAAAATGAAAGGTTCGTCTATCTCAAAGCATTCATTCAGAACAGAAGCTAAAATGAAGCGACAATTTCTACTTCTATCGTTTATTATCATTATTGGCGTGAGTTGTATCCCAGAATATGTAGAGGAAATACCAAATGGAGACAATATCCCGAATCCCTGCAGAAAGGGTGAAATTTGGAATGCAGTTGGACATACAAATATGGGCGGTGGAGGAGCAAATAATAAGTTCGGGATAGATTTCCAAACTGCCGGTCATGTAAGTGTTAATTTACTGACTCATTGATTATTAATAGAAAATGCATGAAAAGAGCTTTCTAAAAATATAAATATTTTCTCGAAACAGATAGAGATCAGAATTTACAGATATAAATTTACTATCAATTCTCATAATCTTTCCTCTTTTCTTTAATAGACTTGGACGGAGGAATTATGCAGAAAAGACAGTGATCGAGATGGCATTTCAAATGGCAGAGAATTAGGAGATCCCGATTGTAAATGGAAGAAGGGAGATAAACCCAACATTACAGATATCAACGAATTGAGTCATCCTGGAATTTGTGAAAAATGTACGGATTTGAAAGACATTTGTTCTCATGCATAAACATATATACTTACTGAATGTACCGCTAAGAAATGTTGCAAAATTATATTTTATTAAATATAAATATAAACAAGTTTCATCTAAATCAGTAAAACTCTATACTCGAATGATAGTAACATTTATAAATATTTTATTTTACCATCATTTGGAATACTATAAAATTTGGCAGAAAATGACCTAAATCTATTTAAAGCTTATCTGAAATTTCGAAAGGTCAAGAAACAAAAATGTCCAATAATTTTAAAGCACATGCTGCGAAGGCAAGCTTATCGAGCAGAGAGATCATTGAATACAGCTATTTCTATGTTTGATACGCTTCTTATTCCTTCATATCGAGCAGAAAAATCATTAGAAAACAGATATTTCTATGTTTGATACGCTTGACTTTCCTTCATATCGAGCAGAGAAATCATTAGAATACAGTACAGCAATGTCTATGGTCATCCTATTACCATTTCAGCATAAATCAGACTTTAATATACTTCTAAATTTATTTTCAATTATAAATTGAATTTTTATGATCAACAGCTCATTTTAAAAATAAATGCAAACCGAACTTACCAACGAGGAGTTACCATTGTCAGTTAGATTATCATTTTGTTGCGGTGAACTACTCGAGGCATCTGCCTCCTTAGTTTCAATTTGGGCAGGTGACTGCTCCGTGTCAATGCCTTCCTTATTTGACTCCGCATTGTCTTTTGGAATATTTGTGGATGGCGAATCAGACAATTCTTCAGTGTCCATTGGTGAATCCACCGAATCTTTGACAGATTTCGGTTGAGTCGATTGTTCCGCATCAGAAATGCAGTTACCATTGGTGAGTGTATGGGTATTAAGAGAAGATGGGTTAGTATCTGAAGCAGTAGTAATGTCCTTATCATGATTGTCGGATAGAGATTCGAGTATCCGGCACATAATATTCTCTTTGGGTTGTGAACTTTGTGACTTATTCTCCGAAGTGTCATTCTTGTTCAGTTTTTCACTGACACCATTTTCAGAGTTAACACTTTGGGGACTGGGATTGTCTTCTGGTTCCAGCGTGGAGTATTCACTAGGAGATTCACTACTGACTGATACCAGAAGGAATGTAAAATTAGAAGGAGTTAGGGAGAATTCCATTTCGCCTGCCTTGATATAATTGACCAGTTCATTGTTTGAACGCTGAAAAAATTGAATTTCAAATGAATACTTAGTTTTAATAGCGATGTATGTAAGTTCACAAAAATTAGTAAAAAACAACTAAAATGGACATTTAAATGATTTAAATCAAGTCAAGGTAATCGATTACTTACGATTATCTTATTTTGGGGAGTGAGATAATGAATGTGCATTTTTGAAGGACACGTTTGATTGCACGCCTCATAACCACTGGGTACAAGCATTCGTTTCCAACCTAATAGAACCAAAAAGAATTAGATGAAAATAGCCAGGCTTTTATTGATTATATAAAACATTGAATTTATGAAAATCGAAATAAATTATTGTTAGTAATTACGTAATATTTAGGTTACACTTTTATACTCATAATTAAGGCTATAATATAGAAACAGTTAAAGTAAAAAAAGAGAAGTTCTGGCTAGCTGAAAATATTCTAAAAGCACTTACCATGTGTGAATGGAATCTTATAGATAGTGGAATCGATTGCTGGTAATCCTAGAATTGAAAAACAATATTTTGTTAGTTATAAATGAAAATTTAACAGGATTGGTGTAACATCATTTTGTGCATTAAATTAACTTATTAAAGAATACTTACAAAGAATAAAGAAAACTAAGAAATTTAAGTACTGAAAAATAAGTTTATTTCCTTCTTTGAATAAAGTAAAACAATAGAAAATACAGCATTAAGCATTATGCTTATCAGGTTACTTTAAACCCAGAATTGAATCTTTTATATCCATACTTATAACAGCAAACATTCAACAGAACAATTTTTCTAATACATTTTAACAACTTCCAATTCATTCAAAAAAGATAAGTCATTAAAATTTTAAAATTCAGCATCATCAAGCTTATTTCTTTCTTTATATTAATGTTTAATTAATTAGACCATAGTTGAAAACAAATAAATATTTTAAAACAGTGAAAAATAACAGCACAATAATATTTTGGCAGAAGATACTGTGACTTTATTTTAGATTTAAAAAAATTAGCCTTAAAGTTTATAAAATTTATTTCTGAAGTAAAAAATAATGTTCAAATAAAATAAACTCTTTGAGCAATGATGTTTTTTATTGTAGAAGAATGTAATATAGAAGAAAGGATTTATATTCACATTTACAATAAACTAAAATATTTCATAATAAGTTAAATACTTTATATTAAATAGATTATTTATAATCCCTTTAATAAATGGAATATAAATGATAATTGTCATACCATATTTCTTTAGGGATTGTGTAACTGACATTATAACCACCAAATTATCATGCACAAAATTCTAAAATGAAATAATTATAGAAAATAAAATAATTGTAGTTTAAAAAGAAAAATGATGACCTTTTAAATGAATAATACTTTGCTCAATTAATTAGACAGACCAATAAGCATAATGAATTACTTATTAACAATAGAACTACCAAAATTATAAATTGACACAATTTCAATTTTAATTATGTATAACACACAAATCCCTTTAAATTTATTAAATTAAATGACTTTTTATGTTTTTATATATGACTAACATGACATATTTATTAATTTCATCCATAGATTTTGGAATAAAGTGCCTAATTTACTTAAACTAGCTGGCTAAATAACCATATAAATCAGAAGCATAACTTGTCACTTTGATACAATTATAACTAGTCATTTTTATTTGTAGTGAATGTTTAGCATTTTTGTAGACATTCAATTCAAATAAAAAATTCACATGTCCTTTAGATCTAAATTTTTTTATTCAAATCTTTTAAGTTATAAAAAACTTGACAGAAATACTTAAATCTGATTGGTTGTTTGCATACTTGACAGAAAATTTGATATTTTGATTGGTTGATCTCACTTGACACATCAACCATATTTACAAGTTAAGTTGGTAAGTCAAGTTGCACAAATTTATTCTGTGTAACTGTAGTGTAATAGTAAAATCTAATACATGCACAAACAAGCATATCTATCACATAGGCATATAGAAAACAAAATTTGAGAAAAAATAGATAGTTACATGAATGATTTGATCTATGATAATGTGAACATGTTTTCTCAATCATCTACATAATCTAGTTAATTAGCTAATGTGTATTCTACTTAGAATGTTAAAATAATCTGTACAATGTCTCATTTTAAATAAATGAATAATCCTAAAAGATTTAAATTTATAAGAACTTACTGATTTAAGACTAAAGTAGAAAATATCTGGCATAAATTGAAAATAAATTAAGAAAACTATGAAGTTTGTAGTATTAAGCACAATAATACAAAAAAATAATATACATAGCAATTAAAATTTAAATCTTAAAGCATAAATAAATATTTTAGAAGTTAAAATTAAATGGACACCTTGAAACATTGAATTTATGTCAGGTCAAAATAATGACAGGTAGAAACTATAAATATATTTCTTTAAAGTACTAGATGCATAATACTAAACTTTTATAGAAATCAAAATTTAAGGTACAGAAAAATTATCATTAAAATGCTATGACTTTATTTTTAAGCACTCAAAGTTTAGATTTCTATTAATATTATCTAAATTAAATTATTAATTATAAAGAAATTAAGTAGAAATCGTATTTGCCCCAATGATTATGGTATGATTATTACTAAGTGAAAAACTTTGTTTTAATCAATCTCTTTCCGTCTCATAATAAAAATGTCTGCTCTCTTATGGTTGATCCCTGATATGTTTTAGCATTTGTTTCTCTTTTATGTAGTAAATTGGAGATTTTTTGTTGTTATCTATTTTTATCTTTCGTCTGTTCACTGAAACGAGCAAATAAAGCGAGCAGTGAGCTAACCTTTAAAACTTACACTGTAATTTTGCAACTCAATTCATCAACATGGTCAATTTAGCCATAACGACAGAAAACCTATTGAATGATTATGAGTTGCTCTTTGTCTTAGAATGTAACCAAGGTCACTTTTTTGGTTGTCCTTTAGTTAAATAAATAATATACACGTTGGAACATCTTTCAATAAGAACTAATTTCAACGCATAGTAATTAATATCAAGTACACGAACTCTAAGAACGATGCCTATAATTAATACTAATTATGCTTGTTGGTCAATTTATTCCATGACTTAATTAAGTACTGATTTACTTATAAATAAAAAGGATTGTCTCATTCATGATATACCTATTTGACGAATTCTGTGTATAGTGCTAAGATAAATCTTGCTTCGTTTTCATTTTTATTTATTATTACTACCGGTACTTACTATCAAAATCATACCCATATATCAATCTAAAATCTTAATTTATTATCCCCAGGAGTGCTCGAATAACAATAAAACGACGACTCCATATTGATATGTACAATTTATGTATTTCAATATTATTAAATTCTTAAAAATTTAGGTACAATTACAATATGTGGTACCTAAATATAGTAATCCTCTTATGCGCCTTCTACAATAATAACTTTCTTTCACGAAGTATCATTGTATAATACAAATTCATATACATATCAGAATTATTTTTTTCATCATCATGATTTTATACATTTTGAGCAATTCTACCAAAATTATTTACCCACATTCTTACAATTAAATCTTATCTTGAACACATTCAGTCGAAGTTGGATAATTAATGAATGCATGCACCAACTTGTAAATTTTAATGACTTGCAACTTTTCCATTTTATCTGAAGCAGTCTATCAGCTTGTAATTGTAAAAGCAATTTTAGTAATTTTATTTTTCCTCCGACTTCGAATGAGTACATACAAAATAAAATTTGAAAACTTTATTTTTTTATAATAAATAAATACCTTTAAAAAGTTCTCATACCTATGTTTACTATAGTTATAGAAAGTGTCAAGTAATACTAAAAGTCCCAGGCTATATGTCACATGTGTGTGTGTGTGTTTGCTATAAGACGATGAAAATTATGCATTAAGTGATGATCACAAGATATTCTAGAGCTACAACCTACACTCATTTATAGAATTCTCACCATAAACATTATCATTCAAAGAGAAATATTATGCGGTCGTTGACTGTTTGTTTGTTCGTTCGACTAATTAAGAAAATTATTTCAGAAAATAAAAATGCTAATCTACTACTTACATAGATATTGAATCTTTACGTGTTTGCAATAGCACACGAGATTGGATCAGAGTACTACAAAGAATACTAGTAAGAAAGAAATTTCTCTTAAAAATAATAGTTTGTTGAGAATTGTTAATTTAGAATTGATCAGAAATGCAAATCATTGCGATAAACATGAAATAACAGCCAATGAAGCCAATTTTTATCACGGAATTTACGAAGCTATAGATTGTGTGTTTCTCAGCCGAATTTCTTCATCATTAGTGGAAAGACTTTCTGGACTGGTGGAGGTAGTGGATTGGGCACCGGTAACGGGGGACTCAGGCGTCGTGGCTGCGGCATTACTACTGGACTGCTCATTCTAAAGAAGTAGGTACAGATATTATTATTATAGAAAGAATAAACAAAAACGTTTAATAATGAGTACAACTACGGAGAGTAACGAGAAAAATGGGACCATCGCTTTAATTTTAGCATTCGGTGAACATCACAACTCTCGAGAGCTATGAGAGCCAAGGTTTCAGGAAATTTCCATTCGTTACTCGCAATTTGAGTAAAAGAATTTGGTATGAAATCTTGTGCTTCCGAACTCGTTATACTCAGAAAATTGTAGTTGAATCAACTCTGTATATGAATCATTTAAAATTTTTACCTGATTTCTGGCGACCGGATTTGTCAGAGATTGATGAAAGAAGCCGATGTCATTCATAAGTGAAGTATTGAGGGTAGCCGGCGGGGTATTGTTAGCGGCCGGTTGATTATTCTGCGCCTCGTCTCGAATCTGCTCCACTACACCGTGCATTGCCCAACGATGCAGCATCTCCGGCAGCTCATAGTGGTGCAGAAAGTACACCATCGAATGTTGGATGAACAGCCAAGACGACAACAGAGCCAGACTGCTATACTGACCGTTGAATCGGTAGTGATAGGCGTAGAAGGAGAAGTGGTACAGGAAGAAAAACCTGAAATATGACATTGGAAAAATGCATAAATTCCATCCATATGTCTACAGGATTGATATATTCGATAGAACTCGATGACATATATGGTTGCTAAGGAAAATAATTGTATTTAAAAATCCTACTTTAATCAATTTCTATGTTACCTTAGCAACTGTTGCTAATGTAATTATATTATATAACATTTTCTAATTGGAAAAATAACGATCAGTCGTGGATGTCAGTTCAGCTTCTGAAATAGTTGAATTGAAGTGCGCATATCAACCTACCTCGGCCAGTATTTCTTGCTGATTGGAGTGTGACAGCATATAGCTTCGTATTGATCGGCGATCCATATCACCAAGATTATATAGAAGGCAGTGGTAGTGTCGTTGAAAAATTCGGACATGATCGCTTCCATTCCTATAAATAATAGAAACATTCAATTATTACAAATCCATCCAAGATTTGATGACTACACCACAGTATTGCTGAAATATAACTTAAGATCTCCAAAACAATTAGTTAAAATGAATATGCAAATTAGAAGAAGAGTGAATCATATACTAAGTTTGACCAATCTTTCAATAAACCACCCAGTCAAGTCTAGTTGAAATAGTTAAAAAACAATAAGTACTTTCATATTTCTTCAACAGCAGGTGAATTAAATGTACAGTTCATAGCTATAAGCCTTACCAACTAATGCCAAAATCACCGTGAGGAGTGGAGCAGCGGGAAATGAAAATGCCACATTTGTTTCCAACATTTGTAACAAATCAACTGAAATTCAAATCGTACAAAACCGGAAACATTAAAAATCATAACAAAATAATATAAAGAAGTTTTAGTTACACTTTACAGAATGTAATGTGTAATTTATCGATTTACTAGAGTTGTAAATATAAATCTGTTTATACAAGTTTTACACAAAATTCAACAGAATATCTCTCAGCATAATATTATTTTTCATCTTCATAGATTTACAAGGAAGTATCAATGAAGAATACAGTAGACAGCATGTTTAATAAGGTATAGAACAGACAATAATCTGAATATGAATATTTGGATGGTATGAATATTAGGATTATATGAATATTTGGATGGTATGAATATTTGGATGGTATGATGAATATTCAGATTATATGAATATTTGGATGGTATGAATATTAGGATTATATGAATATTTGGATGGTATGAATATTTGGATGGTATGATGAATATTCAGATTATATGAATATTTGGATGGTATGATTAATATTCGGATTATATGAATATTTGGATGGTATGAATATTCAGATGGTATGATGAATATTTGGATGGTATGATGAATATTCGGATTATATGAATATTGGGATGGTATGATGAATATTCGGATTATATGAATATTGGGATGGTATGATGAATATTCAGATTATATGAATATTTGGATGGTATGATGAATATTTAGATTATATGAATATTTGGATGGTATGATGAATATTTAGATTATATGAATATTTGGATGGAATGATGAATATTTAGATTATATGAATATTTGGATGGAATGATGAATATTCGGATTATATGAATATTTGGATGGTACGGTGAATATTCGGATTATATGAATATTTGGATGGTATGATGAATATTCAGATTATATGAATATTTGGATGGTATGATGAATATTCAGATTATATGAATATTTGAAATGCATGAATAATTGTGAAAATGACTACATATAATAAACGGTGTTATAAGCTGATAGAAAGGAACTCACCAATAAAAAAGAATATTTGATGATGCGAGTAACGCAGCAACATGGATACTGACAGTGTCTAAAAGAGAATTTATTAAATTTAAAGTCGAATCAGGAAGAAATAATAAGTCTATTAACCACCAATTTAACATCAAATTAGAGAGCAGAATGGCACACAAAATGAACCCTAGTAGTTCTAGATGATTGAGTGAACATTATCCTTTATGACGGGGGCGTCTTTTACCAATGTTTACCAACATTTCAAAGCTTTTAAAACTGAACAAGTTTATCATCTGTTTATCGCTTAAATGATTTCGAAAGCTCTCATCTTCCACAATTACAATAGAAATAAGAGAAGTATGATCGATAACTCACAAAGATTATCATGATAAA